>CAUYLG010046202.1:0-25208 GCA_963573385.1 Cacajao melanocephalus
CCTGGGCAATAGAACAAGAATCCCGTTCTCTCTCCCTCTTTCTCTTCCTCTTTCTTTCTCTCGTACATTCTTTTTTTTTCTTTCTTTCACTCTCACTTTCTTTCCTCTCTTTTTCTTTCTTTCAAAAAAAAAAAAAAAAAGTTGCTCATTACCCCATGGAGAGGTACGGAGATGATGATGGTGTCACACCACCACCTAGTGGCCACTCCTGAGAAATCATATTCTCCTTAATCTCTGGGATTTACAAGCTCGCCAAGGTGAGTCTTATGCTTGGGAAAGGACTCTCAGTGACTGGCAGGACCTACAGTTCCTCTCTCTTTCGATATATTAAGGGTGATATAAAGTGTTTTGTCCAAATCCCAGCATGTAACCCTTGGAGCATAGTAACTGCAGTTATTAACATCACCATTATTATTGACATGATACTGTAAAAATTCCTAAGTCTCTTTGAAATTAATTAGGCTACGAGAAAATGAGATGTTCGGAGATAATTTAAGAATCCATTTTCCTTTAATTTCATTCAATAAACAGGTACTGAATGTTTAATATGTGCCAGCACTGCGCTGTGTAACTGAGACAGCGTGAAGAAGTTATAAAAATTGCTAAGATGCGGCCCCTGCTGTAAGGCATTTCCAGTCCAGAAGGAGAAGTAGGCACGTAAACAGCCAGCTCTCCAGTGCTAAATAGAGACACAGCCGGAGTGCTGGCTATGACGGTGCGGAAGCAGCAGTGATTCATTTAGACGCCTGTGGTTTCCCTTAACTCTCGAAATAAAAGCCTAGTCCCTACAATGGTCTTTCAGGGTCTGGTGGGGCTGCCTCTGTACGCTGCCTCTGTGCCTCTCTCCAGCACCTTGGAGAGCTCCTGGCCTCAAAGAGGGAAAAGAAACTTCATGAGGTTGCAGAATAGGCAAAAGGTCAGGGAGTTGCGGATGCTGTTTCTGGACTCAAGGTTCTAGCTGTATGACCTTGGACAAGACAACCTCTCTGCATCTTTTTAGCCTCATCAGTGGAAAGGGCAATGTGAATAACAGCACCTATCTCATGGGGTCATTGTGAGGTTTCAACAACTTTATATTATAATATAAGGCTCTTGGTCTCTGTGGCATGCTAAATTTTTCTCTATTTTTTTTTTTTTGAAATATGGTCTTGTTCTGTCACTCAGGCTGAAATGCATGGCGTGATCGCAGCTCACTTCAGCTTTAACTTCCTGGGCTCAAGCAATCCTCCTATCTCAGCCTCCCAAGTAGCTGAGTCTACAGGTGCTCACCACCACGACTGGATAATTTTTTTGTATTTTATAGAGACAGATTTTCACCATGTTGCTCAGGCTGGTCTCAAACTCCTGAGCCCAAGTGATCAGACTGCCTCCGCTCCCCAAGTGCTGAGATTACAGGCATGAGTCACTGCACCTGGCCTAGATCCTCCATATTTTTATTACTAGCTGTACTCTGCAAAAACCTCCTGGACTCTCCATGAGACGCATATCTAACTTTGTAGACATTCCGGCTTTGTAGTTGTTGTTGCTGGGGCGAAAGCTTGGTCTATGCTATTTAAAGCTTTGCTCTCATGTATGATTGATTCAGCACTCCACAGCCATCCACTGAGGGCCCTTGGAATTGGGGGTGCAGAAGAAGCCTGGGTCAGCTCCCTTTATTCTTTTCTCCTTGATTTTTCCCCTCTTTATCCTGTGTGACTCTAAACCCTTTGGAGGTCGACCACTGGCCTGTGTCCCAACAGCAAGGAAGGAAGAAGGAAGATACTGCTCCCATTGCTCACATGACAATGTTCTGACTCATTCCTGTGCTGGTGACCTCTGTGAGGGAGAATTCTGACAGAAGTGGTGTATTTGGCTTCTATGGAAAGCTGTTCAGCCTTGCACTGCCCACCCTTGATTCCTTTCTAGAGAAGCTCTCTGGAGGCAAACCATGTGGCCCTTTGTCCACCAGTCTGTGTTCACCTGCTTCTCCAGGCTGCCATCCTGTTGTTCAGGCTGATAGACTGTGGGATTCACGTGGTCAGGACCTGTCCGTCACCACTGTAGAATCAGTTCTGGGTACAGTGCCTGGTGTAGCGTGTATCTTCAACAATTGTTCACAGTGTTTGCAATATTTTCCCTTCCCAGCATCAGAAAATAGACGGGATGAATATTTTTAATCACTGTCTGTTGTCCTTAGACAAAGGGAGGAGAGGGACCAAAAGGTCCACTCTGCATCTTTGGGGACTGTGGTGGGTGCGGGCATACAATAACTGCAAGTCTCTGTTAGGGCCTTGGCACTCAGAGAGGCTGCTGGCCTGCTCTTATGATAAATACACCTCTAAAAACATACTGGGAAAAATTAATCTCTTTGTATCCCAGTGAAGCAAAGGGAAGTGAAACAGGTTATTAAAATAAAACTTGTGGTCATCTCAGAGTTTCAGCTGTGACCCCATAGCTAAAAAATGGGTGCCAAGTAGACCCCCCCACTGAAATGCTGGACCACATGTGTAGGCCTGGCCAAGGGCATTGCCAAAAGCCACTTCTGCTTTCATTAGATGCGTACCCATCTCTAGGCTATGGAAGAAAAAGCCAAGACTCACAGGAGGTTGAAGAGATGAAAAGGATTAGATCCTGAAAGAGACAGGTTGGTGTTGTGTGTGGGTTACTCTCCACATATGGGTGAGAGTAAGGAGCAAGCTTCAGGTTCAATGCCTCAGGTCAGAGAAAGGACAGGGCTTAAGGAGAACTATCAAGGCTCCCCGAAGCCTGGATGGGAGCCAGGCTCATTCCTAAAGAGTCTACAGGTAATAGGCTACAGCTGAGTACAGAGGCTGCAACGGAAGCAAGCTGTACTTACACTGAGGGTGGGGGAAAGAGCTTGTTATGGGTGGTCCAGTAAAGAGCCGGCCATGACCCTTATAGAAAAAGACCCTGTCTGACATATACACCATGGAATACTATGCAGTCATAAAAAAGAATGAGATCATGTCCTTTGCAGAGACATGGATGAAGCTGGAAGTCATCATCCTCAGCAAACTAACACAGGAACAGAAAACCAAACACCGCATGTTCTCACTCATAAGTGGGAGTTGAACAATGAGAGCACATGGACATGGGGAGGGAAACAACACACACCAGGGCCTATTGATGGATGGAGAGCAAGGGGAAAGAATTTAGAGGATGAGCCAATAGGGGCAGCAAACCACAATGGCACATGTATACCTAGGTAACAAACCTGCATGTTCTGCGCATGTATCCTGGAACTTAAAGTAAAATGAAAGAAAAGAAAAGAAAGAAAGAGAGAGAGAGGGACAGAGGGAGGGAGGGAGGAAGGAAAGAAGGAAGGAAGAAAAGCAAGAAAGAAAGGAAGAAAGGAAGAAAGAAAGAAAGAAAGAAAAGAAAGAAAGGAAGAAAGGAAAGAAAGGGAGAAGGAGGGAGGGAGGGAAGAAAGAAAGAAAAAGAAAGAAAGAAGGAAGGAAGGAAGAAAGGAAGGAAGGAAGGAAGGAACTTATTCATCACCCCCAGAAATGTCCTTTTCCTCCTTTAAAAGCCATCCCTCCCACTTTTCCCGTCACCTCATTAAAAAACAATCCCTGCTCTGCTCTCTGTCACTGTAAATCAGTGCGTATTTTTTGAGTATTTTATAGAAATGAAATCAGAGAATGTGTACGCTTTTTTGGTCCGCCTTCTTTCACTCGGCGTAATTATTTTTAGATGCAACCACGTCGTGATATCAATAGTTCACTCCTTTTTATCACTGAGTGGTACTCCAGCGTAGGAATGTACAACGATTTGTTTCTTCATTCATCTGCTGATGGGCATTTGGGATGTAGGTGGCAGGAATTTGACAAATTATCTTCTGCTCTCTTATTTTTAGAAATATTCTGTTGTCACGTGTGTGGCTTTTATAATCAGGATACCACTTAAGTGTTTTTTTAAATGAAGAGGAAGAAAAGAAGCTTGCCCATGTGGGCTTCCTGCCAGGAGTGAGGCGAGCTCAGCAGAAGGAGCTGTGGGCGTACCACTGGGTGTACAGCTGTCAACAGAAAAGAGTCAAAAGCAGCAATTATGTGGTGGCTTCACCAGCTTTAGGGGCTGCAGTCAGAGGGCTCATGGAGGACTTTACAAAGTGCCATGTAGAAAGAGAGACAGGTGTGCTTACTGCCGTATGCAGGTTACAGAGGAATGCAGGAGGCCTCTTCTGTCCTTCTTCTCCTCCCCACCTACGACCCCAACACAGCAGGGTCTTAAAACATCTGCAAGGGTGTCCAGGTAGCTGAGATGGGAATGGGCAGAGAAGCAATCACAACTATTTCCTCCACTATGACTTCCAAACTTGAAATAGGCCAAATGACGGGAGGAAAGTCTGGAGTTTGCATATTAGACTGGACTAGATTTTCTCTTACCTCTAAGTAGCCAAGTAGCATTATTACATCAATTGTGTAAGAGTGACCACAAAAGCGACTGCGTTCACCCAAAATGTCTTCCAGGGACAAAGATCAGGTAGAAATGAACAGATGCAAAAAAAAGAATGAAGTTGTTTTCTGCTTTCTCATTTGACAAACCAGTTGCCGAAGTTCTGATTGAATGGTACCTCACGGTACTGAATGAGGTACTATGAGTACCATGAGGTACTATGCCATATCATAGTTCTACTTTCATATCAATAAGTTCTACTTTAAGGCAGAGAAAAATTTGACATATATGCTCATACCCTTAAAACAAATTTGCTTCGCCAAAATCATTGCCTCTTTATACTTGCAGAGGCTCAACTTGAGGCCATAGGCAAAGGCCCTCCATATCCATTGACGATCATGAGGCATTCTAGGGACGTTCCAGCCTGTTCAGCCCTTGAAAAAAGAATTTTCAGAAGGATGGAAGCCATGTAGGCCACCTGGCTATTGCTCAACAATGCAGTCAGGTGAAACTGTGATGGTTTTCATCTCTGGGTGTGCTAAAACACTCTCCCCTTATAATCAAAAGAATCAAAGCACATTCTTGCCCAGAGAGGAGAGACAACCTAATTTGACCAATGCCTAGAGCAGTGAAGCCAGACTGAGGTATTGCAACTTGGTTAGTCTGTGGGGAAAATAAAAAATTCAGCAAGGTCCTTGAGCTCTTAGGTGCAGAAATCCATTAGTCTTCCTTAAGGAGAAGTTCACCCCAGGAAAGGCCATGAGGATGACACATCACTGAAAACTAGTAAGGAGGCATTGCACATAACAGATCCGCTGTACATATTAGGATGAAAGATCCACACTTGACCATCATTCCACGTCAATGAGTCCTCGCCAATTTACGTGATAATCATAGCTGCATTTGCTGAGCCTCGTCACTTGCATCCTTGTGACATCCCTATGAGGAATCTCATTTTACAGATTGAGAAACTGATGTTCAGGTACATTAGATTACATGCCCAATATTATATAGAAAGAAGGCAGCAGAGACAGAATCAAACCCAGGTCTGTTTGGTTCCAAATCCCAGGATCTTTCTAGCATGTAACACCAACACTGTGGGCTGTTATTGAGTGAGATGGAGCAGGGAGGGGGAGTACGGTTAGTGTCAAATTCGGAAATGTTCTTCTGAAATGCCAGATGGTTGTCACCAAGAGGAAAGACCAGCAGACTATCTTCCAGGTTGTCTCATAAACGAATATGGCTTACCTTGGGGAATTTTCCATCATCCTAGATCTGCTACTTGGGTGCTACAGAATCTGAAAAGAGGTCTATCTCTCAATAGAGACACTTTAACCAAGCACAGAACACTGACAGATAAAGCCAACACGCCAATTCCTTCATTTACTGTGAGAAATTACTGGCGCTGAGACCTAAAAATTCAAATTCCATAGAATTAGTCCAACTGCTCCCCATAGGCAGGCTCCGAGGAGAAGCCAAATCACAGACTTAAAGTTTCTGTTGAGCCTGAAGTAAGAACGAAGGAAGTTTAATTATCCAGCGCTTCGGGCATCCAACTGAGATAGCTCCATGTTTTCACTCCACAAGGAGGATGGTCTTGTCAATGAGACCAGAGTCATTTAAAATATGTGGGCTCCACTATTTGCTCCAACAAAACAAGAACTCGTCCAGTCACTGGTTAAATGGAATATCCTAGGATGGATCCTGCTGGTATTTGCCTCTGATATCCACATTTCTTTTTTATTCCAGAGTTGACTCCTTCCTCTGAGGGACACATCCCTTCTTGAGGGTAATATATTCAATCTGGCAGCCGTGGGGGCTTGTCCACA
Source organism: Cacajao melanocephalus (assembly GCA_963573385.1). Classification (NCBI taxonomy): domain Eukaryota; kingdom Metazoa; phylum Chordata; class Mammalia; order Primates; family Pitheciidae; genus Cacajao; species Cacajao melanocephalus. Next base: position 6,225 of record CAUYLG010046202.1, read on the forward strand.
TGGAGCTGTGCCTTCTCCTTCAGCTGATTTCACATATCTGTACTGTGATTCACTGTGCCTAACTCCCCAAAAGGCACTTTTGCTTCCTTCATTTCCAAATCTGGAAAGGCAAATATCTACTGTGCCCAGAGAAGGAAGGGTAGGTGCATCCTTTTCTGTGAATACATTTCTATGCATGAATATTAGATTTTTAAAGGAAAGAAGCTGTTTTAACTAAGGTGTATATAAACATTATACACAGAGAACCCAAAAAAGAAGAAATGGATAGATTGCAAAAGTAAAGAAAAAAAATAAAGAAGAAATGGTTATTAGCTTCCAAGCGCTTAAGAGGGGCTTGGTGCCATGTTAGGGGTATTTAATAAGTACAGCAATTCAAGGAAATCGTTATTAGTGCCACCATTTTACAGTTAAGAGAACTGACACTCAGAAAGGTTAAGTGACTGCTGGTTTCAGGAGAACTGGGATTTCTACACTGGCCTGTCTGACTCTGAGACTCTCCTGGAAACTCAAGCAGCAAGAAAAGTGCTCATGTCTATAAAGATGCATTGCGAGCTGCCAATGAGATACAGCTACTGTGTCTAAAACTGAAAGGAAAGTTGAGGAGCCATAGTTTCTAATCAGCAGACTGCTTTTTCAGCTAAAACATGAGTAATCTTCTAAGATGTTTTGCAGATGCTTTGCTACCTGAACTGGTTGCATTTCCATAATGATACCATTTAAATCCAACTGGACTATCTTCCTGCAACACACCAACATAGAAACTCCTTCACTTCATTGCATCCCAACCCCTAGGGTGAAGACAAAGGCAGCCAAGCTCCTTCAAACATTAAGGAAAATAAGAAGTTTTCATCAGAAGCCCATGGCTGTGGTTACAGCAGGCAGTGAATCCTTTAAAGAGATATAAGTTGCTCCTTTACAATAAGAAAGACTTGGAACCAACCCAAAAGCCCACCAGTGTTAGACTGGATAAAGAAAATATGGCATATACACAACGTGGAATACTATGCAGCCATGAAAAAGAATGAGTTTGTGTCCTTTGCAGGGACATGGATGAAGATGAAGTCATCATCCTCAGCAAACCAACACAGGAACAGAAAACCAAACACCTCATGTTCTCACTCATAAGTGGGAGTTGAACAATGAGAACACATGGACACAGGGAGGGGACCATCACACACCGGGCCTGTTGGAGGGTGGAAAGCAAGAGGAGAGGGAGAATCAGGACAAATAGCTAATGTATGCAGGGCTTAAAACCTAGATGATGGGTTGATAGGTGCAGCAAACCACCATGGCACATGTAATCCTATGAAACAATCCTGCACATTCTGCATGTGGATCCCAGAACTTAAAATAATTTAAAAAAAAAAAAAGACACAAAAAAGGAATATAAGTTGCTCAAAGGGTTGAGGGGAAAGCTTGCTATAACCATGACCTGGACGCAGTCTGTTGGAAATTCTTCACTACCTCCCATCACTGAGACAGGCCCACAAGATCACCGTCCTGGCAGCTCCTACTTAGTAGCCTCCAAAACATCCCGTCCTTGGCTTCCTGGCCCTTGTCATTTTACGCTGTGAGAAAAAAAAAAGACAAAAAGAAGGCCTTGGATGGCTCGCACTCCCAGAGATAACAAGACCTGAAATATGGCACAGAAAAAGCAGGAGGAGACTATGGATTGTCATCCCAGTGTAATGCTAGTTTCAGATTTCCAGCACCAGGTCACTTCTGCAGCTGAGACACAGCATGGCCAAGAGAGCGTGGGTCTTCTCTCACTCAGGAGCATTCTTGGTATATTCAGTTCACGGTTCTAGGCTGTCAAGACCTGGAAGGAAAGAAAAAGGAAAGTAAGGAAAGCAAAAAACATAGGCATTTATAATGTTTTCTTACAGCATATTTGATTTCATCCAGTTCTCCAAACGGTACTATCATTATCTGCATTTTATGGAGGAGGAAGCTGAAGTACAGAGAAGTTAAACACACATGCTCAAGTTGTAGGCTTGGTAGGATCGAACTCAGGTCCAAAGGAGTGGAAAGTCCATGCTGTTTTTCATTAAAGCTTGGGTTCAGAAGATCACAACGTGCCAAATAGAGAAGGGAAATTTGCAAGTTTACTAATTGAGTGCCAACGCTTCCTAAGCCGAACTGAGTATTTTTAAAGAATGCTATACACTGGTATTTTATTCTTTACTCCCTCTTTGTCAAGCTGCATGGAGTAGGTATAACAATGCTCCCTCCCCACCAAGATGTCCACGCCCTCATCCCTGGGCCCTGTGAATTGTTAGGTTATATGAAAAAGGGGAATTAAGGTTGCTGTATTAGTCCGTTTTGATGCTGCTGATAAAGACACACGTGAGACTGGAAAGAAAAAGAGATTTAATGGACTCACAGTTCCACGTGGCTGGGGAGGTTTCACAATCATGATGGAAGGCAAAGGAGGAACAAGTCACATTTTACATAGATGGCAGGAGGCAAAGAGAACATTTGTGCAGGGAAACTCCCCCTCGTAAAACCATCAGCTCTCATGAGACTTATTCACTATCACAAGAACAGCATGGGAAAGACCTGCCCCCATGATTCAATTACCTCCCACCAAGTCCCTCCCACCACACATGGAAATTCAAGAAGAGATCTGGGAGGGGACACAGCCAAGCAATATCAGTTGCTAATCAGCTAACCTTGAGATAAGAAAATCATCCTGATTTGTCCAAGTAGGCTCAATGTACTCACATGGAGCAGAGGGAGAAAAAAGAGTGAGTTGGAGAAAGCTGTGACACTGGAAGCAGAGTCAGAAAGATGCCACATTGTTCACTTTGAAGTCAGAGGAAGGGGCCACAAGACAAGGAATGTGGGCAGCCTCCGGAAGCTGGAAATGCACAAGGAAATGGATTCTTCCCAAGAGCCACGAAAGGAATCGGCCCTGATAATGACTTCATTTCATCCCAGTGAGACCAGTGTTGAACTTCCAAACTAAAGAATCAAGATAATAAATTGACATTGTTTTAAGCCACCCGTGTGCAGAACCACATTATTACACAACCAGGTCCCAGCTTTCATGGTGGTAGACCACGAATCTATGAAGCAGGCCTGGGCTCAAGTCCCAACCTGACCATGTCTGGCTGACGCAGCCTGATCTGCCCCTTTCATTCACACTGGGAAGATCTTACCAGGAAAACCTGAAATAGTTGAGGCTGTCAGCTAAAACCTCATCTTAGTTAGAAATGGTTTGGTTGTGTGGAACATAGCTCTACTCACCAAGGCTCAAGTGAAAAAAGAAAGCTATTTAGAAGCAGAGTGAGGCTTCATGAAACCAGAAATTTAGTAGATGGCATTCTCACTCTCTTTATTCTTTTCTCTCTCACTCTCTCTTTCCCTTCCTCCTCTTACCTCTTCTTTTCTGTGAATGTCTTATTTATTCTTCTCTTCTTGCAGACATGACTTTGCTTCCATCTCTGTGTGTACAAGGCTTCAACAAGGCCATCCCCCAAGATGGTGGCTTCTGTCCCGTGATGTTCCAACCTTCCAGCCTTGTTCCCCAGCCAGCTGTGTCAGTCTTCCTATCCCTGATGCAAAGGTCTGAACACAACAGAACTGATAAGCTCAGCTTCAGTCTGATGTTCACTCTTAACTCTATCAGTCATGGTCAAGACGGAGGGGCCAGGAGCTGGGGCGTTTGCTATAAAAATCTGTCTCATTGGATGCTGAGGCTTAGGCAGGCCCTTTAAGATGACATCAGGGAGCAAGGAGGAAATCACTGGCATCCTCAGAACATCCCTGCATCCTAGGGCTGGCCTCAGAAACAGAAAGCCATCACTTCTGCTGGCTAAACTGCCCTCCTCATTCCTCCTTGCACAGGCCAAGTCAGGCCCGTTTGCCTCTGTGACTGCTTTTGCTGTCCCTTAATTCTCTGATTTACATACTCTTTTTAAATATGTAAATATATTCAACCAAGTTACATTTAAATAGTGCTGGTCTGAGAACTATTCTATATCTTTCTGATGACTTTGCATGTTTCAGTTTAACTCAAAGGAAAAGGATTGCCCAGTTCTTGAGAGAAAGAGTACTTCACCGTGGGCTTCAAGTTCTGATGATCATAGTTAATAATAGTATTATTAATAACTTTAGGGTTTTCATTATTGTTCAGAAAATGCAATCCTTACAACAGTGTAAGGCATCTGGTGATGCTCAGATCTACAGAAAATAATTATTGTTTTTGCTTATTCAAAGTAGTGCCTCTTACTCTGTATTTGCCCTTTCTGATTGTCATACCAGCCCTTCTAGCCAGGACTTTGCCCTGAGTCCCAGTTAGTAGGAGCATCTGACTTGAAAGCCAAGGCTCCCCACCCCCATGAAGTGCCCTGTGTCTCTGAATTCCTGAGAGTGCCTTCAATGCGATCTTCTTGTCTGTCCTTTAAGGCTCTGCTCAGGCATCACCTCCTTTGCAAAACCTTTCCTAGCTCTCCTGGCAAATATGGCTGCTCCTTCTCCAGGGTTCTCCCAACAACCAATTCATGCACAGACAGTTACTGAGCACTGTCTCTGTGGCAGGCATAACACCAAGGGCTGAACATACAGCTGAGAATGAACCAGACCACAGCTGCTACCTTCATGGAGCTAAGGTATGATGGGGAGGTGAATGCAGAGAGCAAATATTGAGTGCCAAGGGACTGCCCCTTCAGAGGGCAGCAACCTCGCCTGGAAAGCCAAGATGCTGGCTTCCTGAGGAACTGGGATTTATGTTGCAATGTGAAGGAAGCGCATGGCACAAGTAGGTGGAGAAGGGAGTCAAAGCATATTCTAGGCAGGAGGATAACAAGGGCAGGGACAAAAGAAAGGGCAGTGTGTCGAGGAACTGGAAGTCTTCCAGGGTGACTTGAGAACAGAGCACAAAGCAGTGAGAAGCCAAGTTGGTCAGGGCTTTGGATCCAGCTTTGAAATTTGGGGCTGTGTCCTAAGGTCAAGGGAAGTTTGACTTTTTTTTTTTTAACATGATAATGCCAGCGTGTGAGTGAAAATTATTTGGCTGCAAGGAATAGAAATCAGCTCAAAGTAGCTTAAGTGAAATGTGGAGATTTTTTAAAAGGATTCATAGAAATTTGATGAAACCTAAGCAAGAAAAGCTCTCAAGAAGAGCCTGGAGTCATGATCTGGAAACCCTGAGGAAAGCCCAGAGTGGGTCTCTCTCCATCTGCGTGGTCCAAGAAGGAGAAGAAGAATAGAAAGAGGGGATAAGAGCAGTTCATAGAACAAGAATTCTATTTGGGACATATTGACTTTCAGGCAGCTTGTGAGATGTCTAAGGAGAGACATCCAATGGGCTGTTGGATGTATAGCTCTAGAAGAGGGTAGCCCTTAAGAGACTGGCATAGCAATGGCAATTAAAGCAACGGAAGTGAAAGAAACGTCCTAGGAAGAGCACAGACCATGAGAAGAGAAAGGGGCTTAGGACAGGTCCTGGGGAATTCCAACTTTTAACCATTCTGGGTAATGATATGGTTTGTCTGTGTCCCTACCCAAATCTCACCTTGAATTGTAGCTCCCATAATTCCCATGCATTGTGGGAGGGACCCAGTGGGGGGTAATTGAATCATGGGGGCAGTTTCCCCCATACTGTTCTCATGATAGTGAATAAGTCTCATGAGATATGATGGCTTTATAAGGGAAAACCCTTTCACTTGATTCTCATTGTCTCTCGTCTGCCACAATGTAAGACGTGCCTTGTGCCTTTCGCCTTCCGCCATGATTCTGAGGCCTCCCCAGCCATGTGAAACTGTGAATCCTTTAAACCTCTTTTTCCTCATAAGTTCCACAGTCTCGGGTATGTCTTTATCAGCAGTGTGAGAACTAACTAAAACAGGTAGCCCATAAGAGAAGAAACAGCCTGAGAAACGGAAAGGAAACCAGAAGAGAGAGTCACACTAAGCGAATGTTCCAGAAAGAATGGAAATGTTGAGTTTGACAGACATTCCTAAGAGGCCAGGAGAAATGACTGAAAGATTTCCAGTAAAACAACTCATTTATGGTATTATATAGGTTTTTTGTTTGTTTGTGTGTGTGTGTTTTTTGTTTTTTTTGCTAACACGTCTATTCACTAGCCTGAAAACTCCTTTAGTAAATATGGTTTTGTGCCTTTATTCCCAGCAATTAGCACAAATATCTGGTACAGAGTAAATCCTCAAAAGCTGTTTCTTGAATGAATGAACAGATATGCCGTAGGCATTAAAATATCTTAAAAATCACCTCCGGAGGAGAGAGAAAACATATAACGAGTCTTCAGTCACTTGCAATAAACGAACAGAGAAATCAACAAGATCTTTGAAAAGAATTGCAGTCTCACTGCTGTTCTTTACATGAATAGCCCACAGCCTACCTAGCTAGAATCATAATCCCGCTAGTGGTCACCACCTAAAAAGTGACTTGGGTGCTCAAAAAATAATTTTATTTATGTGCTTCCAGTGTTCCAAGTATATTTTCATAATTAAATTTCCTTATCTCCAAAGTCAAAGTCCTCTTCAGTCTAATCCTTGCCTGAATTATCCAAAGGCTCCACTATTGACAGGTATTTCCTCTATTTGTGAAGCACAAGTGTACCTGTTAATAGACACTCACAGCCAGAATCTGTGCTTGACACCACCCAGCTGGCCAAAAACAAAGAGAAAGATGGAAAAATCTGAATATCACCTTTTTTTTTTTTTGTCGAGAGTGTAAACAACCACTAACTCATCAGGGGGGTGATGCTCCTCCCTAAGGGAATAGATGTCATTTAGCCATGGGCATGGCCAAAGTACCGATGACTCAAAAATGACCTTGATAACGACAACAAAAATGACCTTGATAACAACAAAATGCTGTGTTACAAGGCATCTGGACCACATTTGAAACTTTAGCTGATACTGATGGGAGTCCGGGTGAAACCTGCAGCCAAGGAGGGTTCTGGGCACTGGGAGGAGGCACTGCGCCAGACATGCAGGAAGAGGGGCTTTGATGGTGGCTGTTTGCCAGTCGGCACAGAGCATTTCTGCATTTTAATAATTCCAGCAGCCTTTCCATCTGGCAGCAGCCATCGAGTAAGCCAAGAGGAGCACACACAAGTACATCCAGGAGCCATGGAGGAGGAAGCAGTCTGATGCAAGGAGGTTTCTTCTGAAGGATGCAAGGCCAAGCAAGGTTATGGGAGCACCAGAAGAAAAAGGGCCAAGGACAGGTCCTGGGGATTCCAACTTTTAATTGTTTGAGTAGCCCACGATGTGGACTGAGAAGAATGCACTTTCTTCTGAGAGATACAAGGCCAGGCAAAGTTACAGAGCACATGAAGGCTAAAGGAGTTTCCAGGTTAGTGTTAGCAAAAAATTATAATACTCATAGTGGGTTGTTCACTGGACATCTTTCAGTCATTTCTCCTGGCCTCTTAGGAGTGTTTGTCAAAGACAACGTTTCCTTTCTTTCCGAAACATTCTCTTAGCGTGACTCTCTGTGAGATATGGCAAGGTTTCTCTTCAAACAGGCTGCTTTTTGCTCTTTAATTCCAATTACCACCCCCATCTCTTTCTTCTCCTTTTCTTCTTTCTGATTTTACTACATGCCCAGACATGCGACAACACCAGCTCACATTCCTTTCCTTATTTGGGAAAGGACTGACTCTCTAGTTCACCACAGGTAACCCCTTCCCCCTCTCCCCTCTCTCCCATCACGCATCCGTCCACCTTATCTAAAAAAGTTTAAATGTTTAGCCAGCCGGGTCTAGTTTAGATTGTGTGGTCCAACCCTAGCCAATAGAGGAAAGACACAGAAGCAAAAATGGCATTACAGATAATAAAAACCCCTGCTTTCCTTTGTTCTGTGTGCTCTCACCATTACTCCATATGTGACACACACCCTTCTACCTAAGTAAATTCACTTTGCGGAGAAAGTCTTTGAGTGCTCTTTTTTCCTTATGACTCTGAGCTTTATTTCAACGCTCTCTCTTCTAGTTTATTTCCCATCCCTCAAGTCAGATACGAGGCACATGGACTGGGATACAAGGCCAAGCCAGGTTATGTTATAAATAGGATTCACATGAGCCGTGGTAAGAGAAAACACCCAGTTCCTAAGGGCGCAACTTACGACAAGCCTGTTCATCCTGGTGTTAACCAGCTAAAGTTTGCTTGAAGCCTCTTGTTCATTGCAGAGGAGTGAGCTGGATGATTCCACATACATATTTTTTGAGTTTATCCTCATTGATACATTCCATAAGGCTATCAGAAGAAATCCTGACACCCTGTGGATCACCAAACCAGTCCACAAGCACAGGGAGATGACTGGGCTGACATCTGTTACCGCTAATACAAATAATGTTTGTAAATTCACACCTAAGCAACAATTTAGGGCAGTCAAAAAACCTCCGGTGGCCGTACCTCTTTGTACTTGCTGACGGACCCGCAGCCCACGGCACATCAGCTCAGGCTATTATACTCCTACGCATTTAACAGATTAAGAAACTGGGGTTTAGTGAAGTAAGAATTGAAGAAAAGCCCACAGCTAATGGCAGAAAAACTGGCCATAGAACTCATCTCTTCATTCCCAGATCCAGCATTTTCTGTTTTTTTGTTTTTTGTTTTTATTGAGACAGTGTTTCACTCTTGTTGCCCAGGCTGGAGTGCCATGGCGCAATCTCAGCTCACTGCAACCTCTGCCTCCCAGGTTCAAGCGATTCTCCCGCCTCAGCCTTCCGAGTAGCTAGGACTATAGGTGCCCGCCGCCACGCCCGGCTAATTTTTGGTAGAGACAGGGTTTCACCATGTTGGCTAGCCTAGTCTTGAACTCCTGATCCACCCCCCTCAGCCTCCCAAAGTGCTGGGATTATAGGTGTGAGCCACCATGCCCGGTCCCTAGTGTTTTATTCTATGTCTTCACCCATAAATGTCCCCTAGAACTGTTACGAGCATTCAAATACCTGTGACTAATGAGAACACTAAACCTGGACTGGCTCAGCAACTTTACCACTAATAGACAATCCTGTAACAATGGCCACATGATCAGGAAGAGATCTTCTCCTCCATGGAAAATCTGGAAGTTTTCATTACGGAATCGTGCATTCTAACAAAGGCTGGTTGGAGAAAGCAGCAGGCAAATTCTGAAATATTCTCCCAGGGTGAACCCCCTTGGGAGTGATCTATCTGACTCAATTTCACTGCAGGGAAGATCCATTTCTGGGACGCTTTCACATGCCGAACATTCTAGGTATGAGACACGATAATTAGCTGCATGTTCTGATAAGCTGGCTGACAATTAAAGCTGAGGTTGCTAAGCAGTTCTGAGAACAATTACCGACGTGGTTTTCCCATTTTGTGACAATGGTCTGAAAAAGAAGCATGTAATGATTCCTGGTGGATGAGGCCCCTGCAAGTCATGTTTTAATTATTAACTTAATTATATGGATGAAGCAGTAGGTGGTAATTTAGTTCCTTCGCTGACACGTAATTCTCCCTTGCTCAGCCACCAGGCTGGGGGACTCTTCAGAAGCAATTTGTTTTGGGAGTTTATTCTAGCTATGTCCAGCAGCAGCAGGGTTCTACCACCATGTGTCCCTCAGAAACAGAGACAGGAATGAGTAGGAGGGTGAGTGGGAGAAGAAGTGATGTGTCCGGGTAAACTGCCATGATCTGGATACACTAAGATGAGCTAGTGACGAGAGAACTGGCCCAGATGGGCACTGGCTGCGAATGTGAAGCCGGATGTGCCAAGCATGGTGTTCAAACAACACACTTTCCCCATTAAGTCCAAAAATCATCGGGAGGATAAAAAGACTGAATAAGAGCCCGGGTACAATGGCTCATGCCTGAATCCCAGCACTCTGAGAGGCCAAGGCGGGTTGATCACCTGAGGTCAGGAGTTCGAGACCAGCCTGGCCTACATGGTGACACCCTGTCTCTATTAAAAATACAAAAAGTTAGCTGGGCATGGTGGCGGATGCCTGTAATCCCAGCTACTCGGGAGACTGAGGCAGGAGAATTGCTTTAACCCAGGAGGCGAAGATTGCAGTGAGCCGAGGTCGTGCCACTGCACTCTAGCCTGGGCATCATGAGCGAAACTCCATCTCAAAAAAAAAAGTGAATAAGAGACTGGGAAGATTTTTCTGGGCTCCCCACTTAAGCGTGGAGGATGCGGATTCAAGGCTTTTAGAGAAAACGTTTTTTTCTTCCCATGGCTTTTCTAGAGTTTTGCATGTTCTTATTTTTCAGAAAGAGCCCCTCCATTTCCCTTGGAATGTTAGTGGAATCTATTTAGATGTGATACTTCCCTGACCTCTGCCTGCTAGACCGAACAGGGAAGAACCTGGTGTGGTGAACAAGGAAAAAAGAAAGATCATGCGGAAGAGTTATGATCCAGAGAAAAATACACCCCAGGGCAGTTCCCTAAATCCACATTTTCGGGAATGTAGTCAACTTCAAAGGCAACTCAGGAAGCCACATGGGCACGCCAGCATCAAGGATAGACCCCTGAAGCAGAGATTGGGAGGTGTGGCTTTAATGCTTAACCCAATCAAGTAGAGGCTTAAACTACTGATTATTTAGTACGTCAGTTAAGATTGGTCTAAAAACTTCAGTCATGTACTCACTTCAGCAGCACATATACTAAAATTAGAATGATACAGAGAAGATTAGCAAGGTTTCTGTGCATGGATAACAAAAAACTTGTGAAGCATTTAATATTTTAAAAAACAAAAATATAAAAATAAAGTTTAAAAGTTGGGTCAGGATAGATGTGTACATGTGTGACTTTCTTTTTTTCTTTTTCTTTTTTTCTTTTTCTGTTCTGAGGTGAATGAATTGGACCAAATATTTGTGACTTTCATAAGTAGAAGCATCCATATATGTGAATGTATTTAGCAGACATGGATCATACAATGCTTTTTACTATTTTGTTTTTTGAGAGAAAGTTTCACTCTGTTGCACAGGCTGGAGCGCAGTGGTGCGATCTTGGTTCACTGAAACCTCTGCCTCCTGGGTTCAAGTGATCCTCCTGCCTCAGCCTCTGGAGTAGCTGGGATTATGGGTTTTTTTTTTTTTTTTTTTTTTAGTAGAGACGGGGTTTCGCCATGTTGACCAGGCTGGTCTTGAACTCTTGACTTCAGGTGATCCACTCACCTTGGCCCTCCAATGTGCTGGGATTACAGGCATGAGCCACTGTGCCCAGCCCTTTTTACTGTTTTGTAAACTGTGTTTTTGTGCTCACTTAACAGTATATCATATACGTCTCTATAAATAATGTTTATTTTATCATTTTGTCATTTAGTAACATCATAGTTTTAAAATGATTTATTTTGTCATCTAGTGAATGCACAGTCTTAAAAGATATTTCATTAATTTTCTATTGTGAGACATTTGTTTCAAATTTTTCACTATAAAGCACAGTGCAGGACAGAATTGCTATCTTTTCCCACTGGCCTGAGGCATTGCTGCTATCACATCCTAGTTCCCACACCTACATGGGTTCCTTCTGGACTCTATGCTCTGTTGCATTTGTCCTTCAAGCTATTTACACACCATTCCCGTATTGTTTTAGTTATTATAACGTTGTCATGTGTTTCCCTGCCTATCCAAGCCTCTGATTTATATTTTTAAATGTCTAGGCTATTCTCTTACATTTCTCCAGTTGCATTTTTTTCTTCAGTTTGAAAAACTCCATGAAATATCCCTAAGGTTCTTGATGGAATTGCTCTGCATTTATAAGTTACCTTGTGTAGAACTGACCTACTGTGTCTCTGTTTATTCACATCTTCCTTTGTGGCCTTCTGGACAGTTTCACAGCTTTTCTTCATATCGAAAGCCTACATTTTCTAATTGATTACTCCTAGTATGTAAGAATGCTTTTGAATTTTTAGATGTTACTTTTTTATCTTCTCCATTTTTTTCTATTGGAATGTTTATCTTTTTCTTAGTAGTTCAGGTATGAATTATACTTTCTCAGGCTCTGAAGAAGCAAGTTATGTGGTGATGGGGTAGATGACCACCTGTCTCATCCCCAGGTGTGATCACTGCACTGTGATCTTAAACCAATCACACCACCTTTCCACTCCAAAGTTTCCTTGTCAATAAGATGATACATTTCTCCATTAGTCTCTCAGAGAAGTAGCAAAGATCAAGTCAGCGAGTATCTTCTTAACCCACATTGCTGGACATGGTAGCTACTAATGCTAAGTGACTAAATGTAAATTAATGAAAATTAAACAAAATTTAGAATTCCATTTTTACCTAAGGTCCCATTGGTCACCTTCCAAGTGCTCATAGCCACACATGGCTAGTGGCTGCATTTTGGACAGGACAGAGTGAGGATACTTTCATCATTGTAGGAAGTATGGTTGGATGGCCCTGTTTTCAACCTATAGCTTGGTGAAAGTACAAGTTAGATTATTATTGCTGCTGCTAGAGGTTGGAATTCTCTTACATACATGAGAGGCACTCATTCACATAGGCCTACACTCCAACATCCATGGGGGCTGCCTAAGCACTCACAAAAGCACTCATACTTCACCACTGCATCTAAAGTAGTCACAAAGCAAAGAAAACACAAATTAAACCCTTGAAACATAGGAGCAAGGGTCAAATAATTGAGTGCACTATTTTTCATAGATGTAATTATCTGAACCACAAATAGCTTCATGAACCTTCCAATTACAGCAGCAAAAAAAAAAAAAGTGCTATTTTCTATGAAGTTGCTAATTCAGATTAGCCATTTACAAAAGGGCATGTTATCTTCTGAACTCTAATATCCTTTATCCATGGTCTGCAATATAGGACTTGGGGCTGCGAGCAGGATGGAGCAAAGGGTAGCCACAGGAGAGCAGCAGCAGCCTAAATCCTGCTCAGAGGGTGCCTGGATTTCTCTGGCATGAGACAAGAAGATAGTGATGAACAACACGTGCTCCCTCCATCACAAGGACTTAATAAGGCAGCAACTGATGATAACAGCAAGAGCAATAATATCAACCATTTACTACATTCCAAGGCTCACGCTAAATGCCTTGTATAACTTACTGCATTCACTCTTGCCAAAAGACCAATGAGATAGGTATTTGACATTATTCCAATTTTATAGATGCAGAGACTATGTTCACAGAGATTGAATAACTTACCTGACGTCACTTGGGAAAGAGTTCAGAGTCACAGATGGAACGAAGTGTGCACGACTTGAGAACCTATGTTTCTCATTATCATGTTTCTCGTCTCTGATCAGGATGGTCCTAAATGGGGAAAATGCTTCTACTTGCACAGGAATGGCTGGTCCCTTATTCCATCCCCCATTCTTCTCAACCTTAGCTCCATCCTGAACTCCAAGGTGTGTAGATATCCCAGCCTGTACATCCAACTTCATCCACTCCCCTTCCACCTCCCATGAATAGTCTCCATGCAGGCCCTGGAAGTGGGCTCAAGGCTATTTGGTCAAGGATCTCAAGTACCCAGAGTAGGGTCTAGTGGGGAAGAGGATGGTTCTTTGGTCCCAAGACTCCCCTGTGGGAAGGGCACAGCTGGAGGAGGATCAAACGAGGGTCCTCCAAAGAACCATTACTCAAAGTTTGGTTCTGGGACTAGCAGCATCAGCATCACCTCAAAACTTGTTAGAAATGAAAATTTGGGGGCCCCACCCCAGACCTTCTGAGTCAGAAACTCTGGGATGAGAGCCAGCAATCTGTGTTTTATTAAGCTCTGCAAGTGATTCTGACGCTAAGTTTTAAGGTATATACAGCTTGGATATTTGACCTTCCAAACCTCGTGTTAAAATTTGAACCCAGTGTTGGAGGTGGGGACGAGTGGGAAGTGTTTGGGTCATGGGGATGGATTCCTCATGAATGGTTTGGTGCAGTCTTGGTGAAAATAAGTAGTTCTCACTTTACAGAGCTGATTGCTAAAAAGAACCTGGCACCTCCCTCCTCCTTCTCTTGCTTCCTTCCTCACCATGATCTCAGCATGATCTCTGCACATGCTGACTCCCCTTTCTCTTTCACCATAAGTAGAAGCAGCCTGAGGCCCTCCTCAGTTGCAGGTGCTGGTACCACGATTTTTATATAGTCTGCAAAACCATGAGCCAAATAAACCTCTTTTCTTTATAAATTACTTAGCCTCAGACATTCCTTCACAGCAACACAAATGGACCGAGACAGCCTGAGAACCACTGATCCAGGGCAGCGCTTGTTACATACGTGTGGTCCAAGAGCCAGTGGCACCAGCATCACCTAAGAGCTTATGGGAAATGCAAGTTCTGGGCCTCCCCACAGACCTGCTGAATCAGAATTGATGAGGGCCCAGCCCAGCTGTGTTTGTCTTAACATCCTCTCCACATGATTATAAGCCATGCCCAAGCAGAAATACAGCAAATTGCAGAAATCATAGGGAGGGCTTTGAACTTCCATAGTTCCTATGGAAGTTCAAAGCATAACGTTAGCTAGATTCCAAGAAGCAGGTAGACTCAGGGTCCTTTTTGACAAGTAGACTTTCAAAGTCACTGATTATCTTCATGTTTGGAGACACTCAACCTCACAGCATATTAAACATAGCAACCAAAATATGCCCACATTGGACATAATTGATATATGACGATGTAACTACGCACTGTACTTTAGTGGACTCAGTGACTTCATGTTACCTTGGAAAAGATTTTGTTAATATTTTCTTTCTGAGTTTTGGAGAGTTTTTTTTAATCTTAATTACTTTTGTAGGCCCTAGTGAAGCTTGCAGGGCATTGGCACAGGTCTTTATCACCGAGGTCATCTTTCCGAACTGGATGTAAATAGGTAAGAGTGTGTGAAAGTCACTGGCTTGGCGAATGCTGGAGACAGGTTCCAGTATTGTGTCCTCTGTAACTTTAGAGGGAAAAAAGCAGGACATTGTAACCATTTGATTTCATTGTTATTCTTTGGACAGGGGTCCGGTACACTACAAACATTGGCTGAAATTGTCCAATCCATTTTGAGAACCTTACCGGGGAGGACGGCTTAAATCAAACAGGTCCACAGAGAAATTAGTGTGAAAGGACAAGTGAATGTCAATTAAAACCAGCGACTGGCATTGCAGGGTGGGATTTGGACTTCGGGGCTACACAGAAGAATCTCCATCCTTTGGGGTTGTAATCCACAGCAGCAAGTCCTCCTCATGGGCCTCAGTAAGATTCTCAGCAAAACAAATGACCTCGTTAATTAAATGGGTTAGTACTTTCACCACGCTTTCCTTAATTGCTATTCTGACTTTCAGGAGAGGCATTTTCAAGCCAAATTGAACAGCCAGAGCCTCCAGTGATCAATGCCACAATAAGCCCTGTGTGCTCTGAAAGCGATTGCAAAGACAACTGCGCGAGATGTGCCCACAGCTTGCCTCCATCTGCCGAGGCTCCCCACCTGGCCCAGTGCCTAAGTGCCCTACCCAGCTGCCTTTGTCCTCCAGCCCAACTAGAAATCCAGGAGGTCCTCCATCAGCATTGACTCCCTACAGAAGACATTTTATTTTAATTGGAAGCTATGCTCCGTTTCCACTTTATTTATCGAATACGTATTACGTGAATGCCTTGGATTCTGTGCTAAGTACAACAGGTAAAGGAATAAACATCACAGGTCAAGGTCACTGCTCCACGGGGCTTTTATTCTATTTGGTGAGTTTCTTTTACAGCCTTGAGTGCTTTATGCTACCCAAAATGTATCTGTGTTGTATTTGAGGATGGTGACTTTTTCATACAAATTTCTTTCCCCGCTGCCTAGGACTGCCTGACACAGAGCAGTTGCATCAATTAGGAATTGGTTGCGCTTATTTGTAAGTAGAATTTGGTTGTAAGTAACAGAAAACCTCCCCCACCCCACAACAGAATATGCAGTGGCTTAAATCAGATAATGATTCTCTTTTTTTTTTTAATCATTTAGTCCAGAAGTAGAAGGTCCTGGGCTGTCCTGGTGGCTCCACAGTATCCTCAATGCTCCAAGTTCCTTTTATTTCTGGTTTCACTCTCTTTACTGTCAGTTCCACCCTCAAGACTTCATTGTCCTCAGATCTCCGCCACTACAGCAATAAAAGTGGCACTCACCATCCAGAGAGCAAGAAAGCTGAAGGTGCTAAGGGAAAACAAGCCAGGCATTTAGGAGGTGCTCCTGGAAACCCCCAACTGCATCTTCTCCTGATATTTCATTTTCCTGAACTATGTCTCAAAACCATGTGCTTCTTTAAGAACACGATAATTTTTATACGTTTCCACTTGGATAAACTTCCTCCTGAGAAATGGAGCCTAACTTTTCTCCTCGAGTGCACGCTGTACTTAGTGACTTGCTTCTAATAGATAGAATGTGGCAGAAATGATGGTGTGTGACGTCTGAGATTAAATGATAAGTGATACTGTGACTTATTTCTAGGATCACTCATTCTGGAAAAGCAAGCCACCATGTTGTGTGGCCATGCAAACAGCCCTGTGAGAAGGTTCATATATGGAGGAACGGAGGCCTCCTGCCAACAACCCGCCCACTAGAGCTAGGAATGAGCCACCTTGGAAGCATGTCCACAGCCTCAAGCAAGCCTTCAGATGAGTTGCAGCCCTGGCCAATGTCTTGACCACAACTTCCTGAGTGACCCTGAGCTGAAAACATTGGCTAAGCTGTTCCCAAATTCTTGACTCACAGAAACAATGTGAGCTGACAAATGTTTATTGTGCTAATCTGCTGATTTGGGGGATACTTTGTTACACAGCTATAGGTAACTAATACAAAGGGGGACTATGGAATATTAATTTGAGTCATCAATGTGGCAGAGGCTGCTAGTTTTCAACAAAAATCTACTTATCACTTCTCTGAGCACATAGCTAGACTATATTTCCCATCATTCCTTACAGTTAAGTGTGGCCACGTGACTAAGTGCCCTCAAATTGAGTGTGGAAAAAAGTGATATATATATATATATATATATATATATATATATATATATATGTCTGTAGGCTTGGCCAAAGAGACCTGCATATGCTCCTCCAAACATTTTCCCTTCCAACCCAACTTTTCTGTTTCTGCCAGCTCAGTGTAGGCAATAAATGACAAGGCCTTAGGAGACAGCAGAGCCACAGATGGAAGGAGCCTGGGTCCCTGAGTAATCAAGTAAAAAAGAGCTGCCTTGACAAGGTGAAGACATGCCAAAGGTTACTATGAGAGCGTGAAATACATGTCTAGTATGTTAAGCCACTGAAATTTTGGAATCCTTTTCTTATCTCAGCCTAGACTGTTCTACCAAATATAGAAATGCTCCAAAGAGTGAATGCTGTGTTCATCTCAGACCAAAAATGATCACAAGTAATTGGAATACAACTGCTACCGATGAGGCCCCTTCCATGGGGTGTGTTCACTGGTGTTCTTAGTTAGAACCCATCCTGGTTGAATCCAAAGGTGTGCTTGGGCCCTGCCTCCTGATAGGGCATGGTGGACTGGCCCAGACACTAAAAAGAATGAAAGAACATGTCACATGGATGATAGAGCTAAGAAAAAAGTCTTAAGAACAGAAAGATCTTCTCTCTATCCACCATCATCCACGTCATTCCCCTCCACCACGCCAGCACTGGGAAAGGATGTCCTGAGTTGAGAGAACGGAAGAGAATCATGGTATGCATTATTCTGCTGGGGTCATCATAACAAAATACCATAGACTGAGTGATGTAAACGACAGAAACTTATTTTCTCACCGTTCTGGAGGCTGAAAGTCCAAGGCCAAGGTGCCAGCAGGATTGGTTTCTCCTAAGTTCTTCCCCTTAGCTTGGAGTTGGCAATCTTAAGGCTGTGTCCTCACATGGCTTTCCTCTGTGCAGCATACTCTTAGTGCCTCCTCTTCATCTAAGGACACCAGTCCTACTGGATTAGGGCCCTTATAATTTTACTTAACCTTAATTATCTCCTTAACAAATGCAGTCACGTTGGGGGTTATAGCTTCAACATATTAATTTGGGGGCAGGGGCACACTTAACACATAACAGAGAAAACACAGACATTGGTGTTTTCCCAAGACAGGGGCCCTGCAACCCACTGCCTGGCCTGAGGCCCATATTGATGAATAACTCAGTTGTGTCTTGGTAAAAGTACAGCAGGGAAGAACAAATTTCTCCCTCCAAGAGCAGTTCCAGTAAATAATTAGGGAAGAGACCAAATCCTTATGAGAGGGAGCTGTTTATATCTCTAGAGAAATATCACCTCCAATGGCTGCTCAGCAATTCTTCGTGCCCTGCAGCAGTATGGAAGAGATAGAAGGCTTCCTGAGGACCAAGAATGAGTAGAAGTAGAGATGAGAGTCTCCAACTCTCATCAAAAGCCATAAAGATGGGAACCAGTGGAGGCTCAGCAGGGACCTGTGTAGCAGCAGCAGCTATGGATGACTTGAAAATCAGACCTCCACCTCCATCTCCATCTGCAGCTTCCTCACTACCACTACCACCACCACCATGACCACCTCCACCATCATCACCACGACCACACCCCCCTCTACCAATATCACCTGCACATTAGTCACCATCACCAAAACCAAAGCTAACACATCCAACAGTGCTTTCATCAGCACACTCACCAACACTGTAACCACCACCACAATCACAACTCTCCTCACCATCACCGCCTTCATCACCACTGTCACCACTTCTACCTCTATCAGCTCCACCTTCACCACCACAGCCTGCATGGCCTCCAGCCTTTAACTTCACTCCCTCCAAGGCCTCCACCACTATCTCCACCATCACCTCCACTTCCGCCACCACCACCTCCATCTCAACTATCACCTCCACTTCCACCACCACTACTGCCACCATCTCCACCATCACCTCCACTTCCATCACAACCACCTCCATCTCCCCTATCACCTCCACTTCCTCCACGACCACCACCAACTCCACCATCACCTCCACTTCCACTACCACCACCTCCATCATCACCTCCACTTCCGCCACAACCACCACCAACTCCACCATCACCTCCACTTCCACCACCACCAACTCCACCATCACCTCCACTTC
>CAUYLG010046205.1:0-40378 GCA_963573385.1 Cacajao melanocephalus
GACCCAGCAATCCCATTACTGGGTATATACCCAAAGGATTATAAATCATTCTATTATAAAGACACATGCACATGTATGCTCATTGTGGGACTGTTTACAATAGCAAAAATTTGGAACCAACCCAAATGCCCATCAATGATAGACTGGACAAAGAAAATGTGGTACATATACACCATGGAATACTATCCAGCCATAAAAAACGACGAGTTTGTGTCCTTTGTAGGGACATGGATGAATCTGGAAACCATCATTCTCAGCAAACTGATACAAGAAGAGAAAACCAAACACCACATGTTCTCACTCATAGGTGGATGTTGAACAATAAGAACACATGAACACAGGGAGGGGAGCATCACACACTGGGGTTGGTTGGCGTGGGAGGGGAGGCTGGAAAAGATAACATGGGGAGAAATGCCAGTTACAGGTGACGGGGGGATGGAGGAAGCAAACCACCTGGCCAAGTATGTACCTATTCAACAATCCTGCATGATCACCACATGTATCCCAGAACCTAAAGTACAATGAAAAAATAAAAAAGAAAGAAAAAACAAAAGGAAAACATGGCTGGCCTCACTTCATTGTTTATAGTTTAAACAGATGTAATATTAAAATAAAAATAATGCAAATTATTAGAAATCCAATTCATAAACATATACTAAAAACAAAACATTTTCTAGAAAATTCCAAGATGGTAACTATAAAAACAAAATAAACTTTAATGTTTGCATAATTATCTACAGAATTTGGTCAATGTCTTTAACAAATAAAACAAATTGTGGAGCTGAAATTCCCAGTTAAACCAATCCGCTGGGTAAATTATCTTTCAAAATGTATACTGAGCATTGAGTTTTTTTTTTTTTTGGTCACAGACGATCCTGAAAGAAATTTTAGGAAATACTGAAACATAAAAGAAAAAAAAATTCATTATGCCAAAACCCAAATATACGCACTGTTAACATGCTGTGTTTCCTCCATATTGTTTTATTTCCAAAGTACCTATCAATATAGCTGCAGCTAGTTTTTAAAAATCAAGGTCAAACCAAATAACCAGATGGACAAGTAGATAGACAGATATGGACAACAGCTATATCTTCATAATCTTATAATCTTGATGAGTTGCCCTTCATATGAATCTTCATGATATCCATGTAAAGCAAGCAGTAGAGCTGTTTTACAGATGAGGAAGCACAAGGAGGTCAAATAATGGGCCTGTGTCCTCTATCAGACCATAAAATCCTGTAAAACAGGGCCTAGCTAGTTACTTATATCTGATTTCCCATTCTCTTACTGTACACTTTGATCACATCTTAGATAATCAATGAATGTGGACCCTATTGAAATGACAGTCAGATAGAGGAGGAAAATGATGCTTTATTGTGTAGTGGACGCAATAATTGTTCTGAATTCCTCAATCCCACCCTCCAGAACCCCACAGTGGGGTCGAGTAGGTGGTGTGTACATCTCTGCCCATTGATTTGGGATTGGACCAGTTTTGGCTAACTGGATATGGCAGAAGTAGGACAGAGCCAGATCTGAACAAGAGCATTAACAGGCAGGAAGAGTTTTCCGTATCTTTTTACTTTCTAGCATTGCCATTGGAAGGACAACCTTGAGTCTCAGGAGATTAGGAAACCGGAAGAGAAAATATGAACCCAATTTGAAATCTGGATCCAAACTCAGCAATTACACCCATATGACTCAGCAATTACACCCACAGGTGTTTGTGTTAGACGCATGTGTAAGGATTTTGAAAGCAACAATCTTTGTCATAGCGTCAAACCAAGAACTATACAAAAGACTGTCAATTGTACAATGGATAAATTTGGTATATTCATACAATGAAATATTCTACACAGCAAAGAAAATAGACAATCTACAGTGACACCCAGAAATATATGCATATAATGTTGAGTGAACCAAGTCAGAAAAAAAGCATATACAGTGTGAATTTATATATATAAAATTATAGTTTTTATTAGTTCTAATTTTTTTTAGCTACCAGGAGAATAGATTTATGCTCATTTTCCTCGGACCCAACTCATTATCTGCACCACCCAAATAAATCTGTATTAAATCAGATTCAATGGGTGGACTTCATCCCCTATCATCTTCTTTCTTGTGACTCTGCTTTAGTTTTCTTCATAGTTCATATCACTTTCTTAAACAATCTTATTTGTTTGCTTGTTTGTCTCCTATTATGGATCCCCACTCTTAATAGAATGTACATTCCAGCTGGGCATGATGGCTCATGCCTATAATCCCAGCACTTTGGGAGGCCAAGTTGGGCAGATCACCTGAGGTCAGGAGTTCGGGACCAGCCTGGCCAACATGGTGAAACCCCATCTCTACTAAAAATACAAAAACTAGCCAGGCATGGTGGTGGGGGCCTGTAATCCCAGCTACTTGGGTTGCTGAGGCAGGAGAATCACCTGGGAGGCAGAGGTTGCAGTGAGCCGAGAGTGTGCCATTGCACTCTAGCCTGATCAACAAGAGTGAAACTCCATCTCAAAAAATATATAATAAAAATAAAAATAAAAAGAATATACATACCATAGGAGCAGTATCCTTATTGGCCCTCAGAGATGTCAAATTTCATTCAAGAAAATATTTGCAGACCCCTGATTGCTAATGTTGTTTTTGTGGAATGGGATATAAGTCCCCCACAGAAAATACTTGGAGCATAGCAATTTCTAGTTATGATCTTTAATTCTGTCAAGACCCAACTTGTAGAAAGAATGTCATGGGCAGCTGCATGCCATCACAGAAAAGCCCTTTCCCCACCAGGGTAAAGCCTAGTTAATATGCACTTTCTCTCTCTCAGCTCCGACTTTATGTCTACTGGGTTCTTGCATCTTCAGCTGATTTGGTTGGGAACACATGATAAGTGAAGGTGGGTGTGGTCCCTCCAAATCAATCTCTAACCCACAAAAATGCTATTTGTTTCTAAAAGAAATTTTTAAATTGCAATGCTGAACACCATATAAAATACGGTAAATTAAATTTATTTGATAGTAAATCAACTATATTTTGGATTATAGAGCCCTTATTCAAATATAACTTGAATAGTTAATATTAGTAAGGAAATTACATAGCCATTACCAATAGAAAAATAATTAGTACTATTACATGGCTTCTCAAGTGTCTTGAACATGCAGCAATATATTTGTGGCATGGGCAGAAAGGCTGCTGAATGTGAGATGAAGTAATTTGTTTCAGATGCCACAGCTGGGTAGTAGCACAGCTAGAAATAGACCCTAACACGGTTGACTTTTTTTTTACAGTGTGATTTCAGCTACTCAGACAAAAATGGTAATATGCTTAAAGGTGTAAAACTATCCAGAGTTAAGAATCATTGTGTTAAATATGTGTTGCATCCAGCTACCTAAAAATGTATACTATGTCCCATGCATCTGATTTACAATATCAGATAATTTGCTTAAGGGAAATCTAATATTTATGTCATTACAATCTGATTTTTTTTAACTTAATTCAGAAAAGTTTTACAGTAGCTATTTTACTTTTTCTTTTCTTTTATAGAAGTGGTCTTGCACAGGCTCCTGGAGTGATGCAGTGGCTATTTACAAGTGTGATCCTTATGTACTGCAGCCTTGAACTTCTGGGCTCCAGGAAAATTCCCACCTCAGCCTCACGATTAGCTGGCATTATAGGTTCACACCACCATGCCCTACTACAGCAACTATTTTAGATGTCTGTAAATAGATTTACAGAAAATTTCCAAAAAGAATAGACAGAATTCTTCTATACCCTCTACAACAGGGGGAACTGTTTCTGCTGTTGTTAATATCTTATATTAGTATGATACGTTTGTCACAGCCAATTAACAAATATTGATATATTTTAAAAACCAATGTCTATACTCTATTCATATTTCCTTAGTGTCCTTCTCTTGTTCCAGGATCCCATTTAGGATACCACATTGCATTTACTCACCATGCCTTCTTGGGTCCTCTATACCATGAATTTTCTCAGACTTTCCTTATTTTTGAAAACCTTGACTGTTTTATGGAATCCTGCTCAGATATTTTGCAAAATATCCCTTAATCTAGATTTGTCTGATGTTTTTCTCATGATTAGACTGGAATTATCGGTTTTGGGGAGGAAGACCAGGAGATAATGTCATTATTACATTACAACAAGGTTACAAACCAGCAACATGACTTAATACTGAAAATGTTGACCTCGATCACCTGCCTGAGGGAGCGTGATATGGTCTGGCTGTGTCACCACCCAAATCTCAACTTGAATTTTATCTTCCAGAATTCCTATATGTTGTGGGAGGGACTCAGGGGGAAGGTAATTGAATCATGGCAGCCAGTCTTTCCTGTGCTATTCTCGTGATAGTGAATAAGTCTTACAAGATCTGATGGGTTTATCAGGGGTTTCTGCTTTTGCTCCTTCCTCATTTTTCTCTTGCTGCTACTGTGTAAGAAGTTCCTTTTGCCTCCTGCATGATTCTGAGGCCTCCTCAGCCATGTGGAACTGTGAGTCCGATTAAACCACTTTTATTCCCAGTTTCAGGTGTGTCTTTATCAGCAGTGTGAAAACAGACTAATACAGAGTATTCGTCAGGTTTCTCCACTGAGAAAGTTGCTCTTTTTCCTTTTTTCTGTATTGTATTCTTTGGAAGATAGTCACTATCTGTGATTTAAAGGCTGGGGAATTTTGTTACAGCCTATTGAGGGGGCATTAGCCACATAAGCTATTTGGGACTATTCTGTAGAAAAGATTTGTCTATTTGCTCACATTAAAAAATATACACTTTTATTTTCAAATTTATCCATTTGTTTCTATATTAAGCTATGCAGGTCTCATTTTAGTATCAGATGATTCATTCTAGCCTTCCTCCCTTGGTTATCTATAACAGTTAAAATATCAGGAGGCAATGCACTCTGTGGCCTCAGAAGTTACACTGAAAGTTAAAACAATTTTCTTAGGATTGTGGAGGGCTTATAAATAGAATCCTGATTCTTTACTTACTTACCAGTCTCATTTTTCTTACTCTGAAACACCACATCCCAAATATTTATCTTAAGTTCCCACTGTCCAATACCACATTCCAACAATTCATCAAAATATCCCCTAATAAATGGATTTTAAAAAGCCAGAAACAGACAAGTTGATCCTTCACATAAAATCACGACAATTCTTGCTTTTTCTGGGAATTTACTGTAATATTGGTAAAACAGAAGAATATAATTTGAATAGCCTTACTCTTTGTATCATATTCATTTTCTAGTGCTTCTCCAATGAATTTTCTTTATGAAAAGGGCTCTCTGCTCAACAGGCTCTTATGTAGATGGAATGACTTTTTGCTGCTTTGGAATACTGCAAGGCAAACTTCAATTCATCTAATTCACCCAAATAAATAAGCTCTGGTCTCCATTAGCAAGGAGATAGAAGATAGTGAACCTCATTTTCCTTTTGTTGCTTTTTAATATATAATAATTTCACCCTGAAATAATTTCATCCTGAAATTATTATGTGTTGAAAACACTTAACACAAGACAACTTTTGCCTGAATGCATATGCCATATTTTGATGACTGAAGCTATAATTTAAAACATTACCTGCATGTTCTTTCATTTTTCCTTAAGGTTAGTCTTGTACATTGACACTACTAAGTTGAATAAATTTGTTTTCATTATATCCAGCAAAGTTTACTAAAGAAAGAGAGAAACAACTTTTATCACCATGGTCATTACTGATTTAAAAATGTAGGTTTAGGCAATTTAGTTTCTTCAATTACTGTATCCACGTATTTTCCCTCTTCAGTCACAGCAATAGAACACATAAGACTCAATAAGGTAAATCTGTAAGTCATGCTACAAAATGCAGGAATGATTTGACTTGGGCCTTTAAATCTTCCATCACACATATAGGTAATGATGGGCTGGTAAATGTTAACAAGCAGCTATCAAAAAAAGGAAGAAAAAAACCCTAATTAGTAGTGTGTTTCAATTTCTCTGGTGTAAAAAAAATCTCATGGCCAATTTAAATCTATCAACATGGTGTCACTGAGCACAGATTTGGGCAGAGATGTCAGTAGCATCATTATATAGCATTTCTACCATTTGGACATAATGGTTGTAAATAAACTTGAGAGCATAGATAATAATAAAAACTAGAAAGTGACAGTATTAGCATGATTATCTTTTTTCAGGATAATGTATTTAGACTGAAGTTTATGTAGTTTAATACCTGTGTTTAACAACTGGCTCTGTAAATTGGTACAAGCCAAGTTCAATATGCTGAGGTCTAACAGGGAATGTTTTTGGCTATTTGATTGTCCAGATTTCAGCTGGCTTTGATTTCAGTGGAAACATTCAGCTTCTCGGAAGGAAAGTGGGGTAGATTGACTGCAAAAGTGGCCGCGATTCTCTACTTTCACTGTATCTACATTCTTTTGCAACATGACTGTAGCTCCTACTATTAAGGGGTAGTCTATTCCCCTACTCCTAAATCAGGGGAAAACTGGGTTGACCTTGAGACTTGCTTTGGGCTAAAGCATGTGGCATAATTGATAGAGTGCCTGTTCCAATTCTAGGCCTCAAGAGGCCTTGTGTGTTCCACTCTGTCCCTTACTGTTCTGTAGGAGAAACCAGAAGACTGCTGATTTTAAAAGAGAGGTGAACAAAACACACAGAGATGAGTAGGGACAACCCTAAACTAGTCTAGAGCCAGAGGACCCCAAAACATGTGAGAGACTCCAGCCCAAATCAGCCACTTTATCAACTCACAGCTGACCATAGACACATATGTGAACCCAGAACCACTCAACTGACTGGCAAACTCATTAGCAATAACAAATGTTTATTGTTTTATGTCACTAGGTTTTGGTAAGGTTTGTTAGAGCTTGAGAGTAAGACTGATTTCTGTCTTCTATATGGAGAACTAAAAGAGTCATCATTTATTTGAATATCTAGTGAAAGCAAAGAGGTCTCCTGAAAATATCAGAGGTAACAGGACTAACAGGTAGGAATTAAGTGTTGAGAGAAAAATATTATTCATTTTGCTAATCTGGACACATGCAACTTCAAGAATTGTTGTGTGCTAATGTTACTTGAATCCAAAACTCTGGTAATCATCAGCAATAATTATGCCATGGTGTTAAAACCGTACTTCCAAAATATTCTGTTTTACGGATTCAATACTGATTTTACCTTGCAAAGACTTACTCTTAAAAAATACTAGTAAATATTAATATTTCTGGGAAAAATTATTAAAATAATCTGTACATTTTTGAAACTTTGAATATTTATAGAATGCTACCCTCACCACATCATTTTGAGACAATGAAATCATTCAATTCCATATTTCAGCTGTAAACTGATATTTCAAAATATCAGTTTTCCAAGGAGCTTGACATCCTGCTTCTCAGGGGAGAAAAAAGGAAGAAAGGGAATGCAAAATAAGTTTAGGAACTGTGTCTTTTATCCTCTATATTAGGTGTTTTAAAATCTCATTTTCAGTTCAGTGCCAGGACATATGCTTTATGTAGAGAAATGAAAATCATATAACATGCAAGGCAAAGTTGGAATTGGGTTAAAAAGTTTCAGAATGGAATGAACCCAGGAATTTTATGATCCCACATGCTTTTTTCTACACAATAGGAAACTGAGGAAAAATGGCTTTGTGCCACAGATGTGCAGCTATCTAGCCAAAACCCTGAAACAAAAACAGTTAACTCTTAGAACAGAGTATTTATTCCATGAAATCACAAAACCCATTGCTTTAAATGAAAGTTGATTGTCAGTATTCCTTAAATTAAATTTGTCTGCAAAGAAAAACTCATCTTAGGCCAGGTGCGGTGGCTCATGCCTGTAATACCAGCACTTTGGGAGGCCAAGGTGGGCAGATCATGAGGTCAAGAGATCGAGACCATCCTGACCAACATGGTGAAACCCCGTCTCTACTACAAAAAAATACAAGAATTAGCTGGGCATGGTGGTGTGCGCCTGTAGTCCCAGCTACTCAGGAGGCTGAGCCAGGAGAATTGCTTGAACCTGGGAGGCGGAGGTTGCAGTGAGCCGAGATTGCGCCACTGCACTCTAGCCTGGCGCCTGGTGAGAGAGCGAGACTCTGTCTCAAAAAAAAAAAAAAAAAAAAAAAAACAAAAAACAAACAAAAAAAAAACTCAGTTGCTACAAAATTAATGTCACATTTTTACTTAATAAAAATAGATTTAAAAACACAATTTCTGTCTATAAACAAAAAACAAGTCTGATTTAATTCAAAGTATAAGATAAATTCTGAGTAAGAAATGAAATTATAGACAAACCATAACTCTCAACTAATGAGAAAGAAATGTCCTAGTTTCCAATATAATGGATACTCGATTTTTAAATTAAGATATGTACAAATGAGTTACTAGTGAATCATTCCCACATACGGTTAGTCTCCTGAAGACACTGAATGTTCATGGGCTTACCTATTCTAGATGTTAAAAAAAATAAAGCTTCAAAAATGAGTATAGATTTTCCCCTGTGGAATGCAATGGCCGTTTCTGCAATGCACATCCTGTCTTGCAGTGGCGCTATCAGAGCTCAATGAAGCCTCAAACTCCTGGGCTCAAGCGATCCTCCTCCTTCAGGCTTCCAAGTAGCTAGGACTATGGGTACCTGTCACTACACCCTGCTCACATGCGGTCTTGTTTCTTAACATCAAGATTTCATTTAAATGCTACCTTCTCTATGAAGCCTTGCCCATCTTCCTTCATTCCCTCCATTCCAACTCCCAGCAACCCTGGGCAAAATTAAAATCCTAGTATTTCCAAATACTTCTTTTGATTTCTAATTACATCATTTACTACATTTGACCTTGTATTACAGCTGTTTGTATACTCCTTAATGCTTTCCATTTTTTGTTGTTTTTTGTTTGTTTTTTGAGATACAGTCTTGCTTCATTGATCAAGACAGGAGTGCAGTAGTGTGATCATAGCTCACAGCAGTCTTGAACTCCTGGGCTCAAGCAATCCTTCCACCTCAACCCTACAAAGCCTTAGGATTACAGTCATGAGCCACTCACTGGGCCTGGCTTTGGATAGCTAAGGTAGGAGGACTTCAAAGGTAAGAATAATGAGCATAAGAACTATGTTTTATTTCTTTTTTTATGTCACTTGGGACCTCACACAGTGATTTTCCTATGGGAGATGTTACATATTTTTATTGAATTAAATAGTTCTAATTCACAAAGAGTTCAGAATCTTATAAAATGATATCATATACAACATCAATTAATTTTTGCCCAACTGCAAAAGGATGAGAATTTTACCAAATCATCAAAATATATAAGGTTAAATTCAAAGGTAAAGAAAAAATAGGTATAAAATTTAGAAATAAGGTGACACTATAATTGTTAGAGTACCGGTTAAAATGAAAAAAATCAAATGAAAACTATTTTTTAAAAGAGTCAGTGAAGTACATGAATACATAATATGCTAAAAATTAGTTTTCCTTTATTTAATAAAAGGTGGTTAAAAATATAAATGAAAGCGCCATTGAAAACATCAAAGAGAC
Organism: Cacajao melanocephalus; assembly: GCA_963573385.1. Taxonomy (NCBI): domain Eukaryota; kingdom Metazoa; phylum Chordata; class Mammalia; order Primates; family Pitheciidae; genus Cacajao; species Cacajao melanocephalus. The sequence continues at coordinate 9,537 of CAUYLG010046205.1, forward strand.
AGAACACTCAGAGGAAGCTTAACTTTAACTGTGTAAGATCTATATGATAAAGACCTTAAAACATGACTAAGAGTTATAAAAGACAACCTGAATATAAATGAAGACCTATTTTCTGCTTGCATAAAAGCAGTAGGCTAAAGACACAAACTGTATAATATTAATCTCATCACTTAAATACCAATAAAAAATACACAGGGTTTTTAGGAGAACAATATAAATTGATTCTGAAATTCAAATGAAAATTAAGGACTATACCAAGTAATAGATATTGTAAAGCCACAATAATTAAAACATTTTATTACTAGTTTAAAAATATATAGAAAAGTCAATGATATTGGGGGAAAAATGGAAAGATACAGTGGTGTTCAGTGTATAACCAAGATAGCATTTCAAATCAATGAGAAAAAACATGGATTATGCAATAAGTAATGTTAGATGACCTAGCAGCCACCTAGAGTAAAATAAAATAGATATTATGGTGAACATTATGTGTTTACTAATCACTGGTTCTCCTTTCTCCCCTGGGCACGTTGGAGTCTGTATGTCCCAGCCTCCTTGAATTGGGCTGGGCCATGTAATTTATACATGGTCAATGAGCAGAAGAGATGTACATCACTTCCAGGTTGAGGCATTGAGGAATCCTCTTTGATTCTCCAGCTGTGTCTGCTACCACAGCAAATGCAAGGCCTCTTGTTGAGGTGGTTGAGCTCAAGATAAAACATTTCTAGATAAGGGTATCTATCTTGGAATGTTTTTGCAGACCTTCAGCAGATGGTTTGAACAAGAGATGTATTTTTGACGTGTCACTCCACTAACATTTGGGGGTTGTTTGTTATCATGGACTACCTTAATGAATCTTGACTAATAAAGATTATTTTGTTACTATCATAAAATAAGATCCAGAAAACTCAAAGATACAACCATAAAAATTAAAATCATAAAAACACTGGAAGAAATCACAAAATAGTCTATTATTTTAGAATAGATAGTTCTTCCAGGCAGCACTCTAATTGGAAGCACATTTTTTAAAAGGAGCTAATAAATTTGACTACAAAACAAAATTCCAGAAAACAAAAATTCTACAAGGTCAAATTAAAATTAAAAGCTGGAGATAATGTTTCCAATATATGATAGCTCTTAATATATCAAAGTATCTCACAAAGCAGTAAGAACAGCCATCTACTAGAAAATGGGCAAAAAATATGGTTAGAAATACAAATTACACATAAGAAAAGTTTCCTCTTGACTCATAATAAAAGAAATGCAAATTTAAGTAATAAAGAGCTCCCAATTTTTCATCAATAACATTTACAAAGATCAAAAAAATTTCAACCACACATGGCTTGGCAAGAGTATGAAGAAACAGGTAATCTGCATTGTTGTTGGTGAAAGTGTAATTGATTAATTGATACAATCTCTTTGTTGAGCCGTTTGGCAATGTATTTCATAATTAATGCACATACATTTGGACTCAGCAATTTCACCAATAGAAAATTCAAATATACCCGTATTATGCCCAATGCCCAATGATGATGTTATATATAAACATATATATATATATATACACACATACACACATATACATCAAAGCATTGTTTGAGGCAGCAAAAAACTGGAAACAACAAAATGCCGATTAAGAAATGACTCAGTACGTAAATTACGGCACATCTATAAGACAAATTAAAACTCCACAACCTCTAGAAAAAAAAGAAAAGGTGTGTATTTGTGCTGACATGGCATAATTTCTGAAACATATTGCTAAGTTTAAATAGCATTTGATAGCATGTTATCATTTACAGGTTTCTGGGAAATGAAAACAAGAAATTGCAGTACTATGAATCCTTGCCTCAGGGGAAGGGAACAGAAGAAATGGAGGAGGGGAAATACTTTTTAATAAGATAACCTTTAATAGTCATAATTTACTTTTTAGTAGATGTAAAAATTATTTATTTCAAAAATAAAAACAATTTAAAATCATTAAACCAGACTGATTCCACTGGTACCCACGTGGACGAATATCATTCTAATTTTCATTTTCCAAAGGTCATAAATGGCAAGAGTGGTTATGTGCCTGGTAATCAGTGGTAAGAAAAATTCTGGCAAAAAGAATAGAATATACAGGCTCAGAAAGTTGGTACCTATGACAATTCACTTAAAGGAAAACTTACTCAACTTAGACTATCTGTCTAACAGGAAGTGAAACTGACCGCTCTCACCCTCCTCAGATAAAAATCCAATCAGGAAATATGACATTGTCACCCACGCAGTGCAGCTAAGGTACTTCCCTATGCCACCATAAGCAGTTGGCAATGTCAGAAAACTTCTGACACTATGGAAGATTTCCATTCCATAAAAATGATAGACTTAAAAAGCACAGGGCAGATGCAGCATTAATCTGTTCCCACAAGCTTTATGGCTATTTAAAGGGCCTGTCAACATGAATAATGCACAGGAGTTATTTTTACATAAAACGAGCTCAGAAATTATAGAACAAACAACTTATATGATGGCATGGATTTCTAAAAATGCAAGTTATACGGCAGAGTAACCACAAGTGTGTTTTTCTTATTCTTATTTTCTGGACTTTGTGGGTAAATCTACATGATATTGCCAATTGTTTAGTAATTATTTAGTCATTTTCTAGGAATTTGGAAAAATAGAGTAAAAAAAATTAAGTTCTGAAAACTAGAAAATGGCATTCCCTAACTACATAAAATATATGAAACAAAAATTGTCTTAGGGAAAATAGTTTTTTCATGGAAGCTGGCTGTTGGAAAGCAGAGTATAGTAATGAGAGTAACGTTTAATATAATGGGTTGGCGAAAAATGACAATTTGTGATTGTTTTGTTAATCTAGAATAAAAATCCACTTTTCCCTTAGAGAACTTGAATTTAAAGTATTTCAGTAAGCATTAATAGACACACTGAACAATGAAATAGTAAAAAATAGTCCAGAAATAGATCCAGACACACATGGAAACATTATATATGAAAAAGGTGGTATCTCAACTCACCTGGACAGAAGTTGAACTTTTTGATAAGTAGTACAAAAGACAGACTTTTAAATAAATGGTGTTGGCACAACTGGATAGCAAATATAAGGAGATATGCAACTGGACTTTTAAATATTTTACTGGAATACCTAAATACCAGGATAGGGAAAAAGATGGTCTGAAAAAAAAAGTGTTGGGACAAAAAAATAGTAAGTTAGAAAAATAAAATTGAGTTCGTACCTCATGACAAACAAACAAACAAAAACCTCCAAGATGCTCCATGATCTAAATGGAAAAGCACGAAGTCATACTAGAAAAAAAAAATTATAGATGAATTTTCTTTATAAACTAGGAATTAATATTTACTAACTGTGACCCAAACTCCAAAAACAATAAAAGAAGATACTGATAAATTGACTAGATAATAATAAAAACAAAAACTTATAACGCAGAAACAATAACAGCAACAAAACACCAAAAACAAAATTAAAAGGCAAAAAATAAACTTGGAGAACAGTTCTGCACCTCTAAGGTAGGAGAGAGAGCTAATTCTCCTAATATATAAAGAGCTTTAAAAAATCAAGGAGGGGAAAAAAGGACCAAATATCAGGTGAAAAAATAAAGTGCAAAATACACAAATGAACATTCCGCTATGGACTGATTGACTGTCTCCCTTCAAAATTCACATGTGGAAGCTTAAACCCCAGTGTGATAGGACACTAGAGGTGGGGACTTTGGGAAGTAATTAGGACATGAGGGTGGAGCCCTCAAAATGGGATTAGTACCTTTAGAATAGAGACTAGAGAGTCAAATTTCCCTCTCTCTGGTTTCCCTTATGTGAGGATTCAATGAGGATGCAGCCATCTGCAAACCAAGAAGTGGGCCCTCAGTAGACACTAGATTTGCTGGCACCTTGCCCTTGGACTACCCAGCCTCCAGAACTGTGGGTAGTGTTTTTATTTCAGCCACCAGTCTATGGTAATTTGTTATAGAAGCCCAAAGTGACTGAGACATATTTATAATTTGTTATAGAAGTCCAAAGTGGCTGGGCGCAGTGGCTCCCGCCTGTAATCCCAGCACTTTGGGAGGCCAAGGTGGTCGGATCACAAGGTCAGGAGTTCAAGATCAGCCTGACCAACATGGTGAAACGCTGTCTCTACTAATAATACAAAAATTAGCCAGGTGTGGTGGCACGCACCTGTAATTCCATCTACTCAGGAGGCTGAGGTAGGAGAATCGCTTGAACCCAGGAGGCCGAGGCTGCAGTGAGCCGAGATCCTGCCACTACACTCTAGACTTGGCAACTGAGCAAGACTCCATCTCAAAACCAAACCAAACCAAACCAAACAAAACAAAAGAAATCCAAAGTGACTAAGGCACATTTATGCATATTAAGACATATATTATGATATATTAAAATATATCATATATATTTTATTAAGATATATGTGTGTATAAATATATATATATGTTTTAGAAATATATGTATGTATATACATACATGGTCCTCAAACATATTAAAGGATGCTTAGTTTCATGCCTAGGTAAGAAAAATGAAAGTTAGAAATGTACTAATAACATTTCTTACCAAACTGGCAAAAATAAAAAGTTTAGCAATGCACTTTGTGGTGAGGCTGTGAGTGAATAAAGATTCTCTAATACATTGCAAGGACAGCAGAAACTGGTAAAAACTAAGCAAAGACCAAATCTATGAAGATGTTAGCAAAACAAACAAATCTAGGAATTTATTCTGAAACTAAACTTTTGCATATGTAAAGAAAGGCATTTTTTTAAAAAAACTGTAGCCTTATACATAAAAAAAAATAATGGAAACAACCTAAATGCTCAGGTATGTGTTTGTGTGTGTGTTTCCTTATTTTTGCAAACAGAAACATGGTAAGGAAATCAGAAGGTGGGTGGGAACAGCATGAAAGGATATGATGGGAGTGACTTTCCTGAGTATTCTTTGTTACATAATTTTGAGTTTTGAACCATATGAATATTTCATACTTTCCAAATGTAAAATTGATAAAAACAATAGAGCATTTTAATCTCCAAAATTTAATGTAACTATAAATAAATGAATCTAAATGTGTAGCAAATTAATAATATAATTCTATAGAAATGTGGCACATATACACCATGGAATACTATGTAGCCTAAAAAAATGATGAGTTCATGTCTTTTGCAGGAACAAGGGTGAAGCTGGAAACCATCATTCTCAGCAAACTGACACAAGAACAGAAAACCAAACACTGTATGTTCTCATTCATAAGTGGGTGTTGAACAATGAGAATACATGAACACAGAGAGGGGAACCTGACACACCAGAGCCTGTTGGGGTATGGGGGGATTGGGGAGGACTAACATTAGGAGAAAGGTATATAGATTACTGATAGATGCAGCAAACTACCATGGCAGGTGTATACCTATGTAACAAACCTGCACGTTCTGCACATGTACCCCAGAACTTAAAGTATAATAATTTTTAAAAACCAATTTTAATTATCTTGGAGCATATATTCTTAGTGAGACATACAATAAGGAATAAAGAGAACTGCAAAGAAATGTTGGATTTTCTCTAGTGGACTTGTAGCATCAGTATGAATTCTAATAATTCTAGAATTATTTTGTGTAGACTATGACAAATAAGTGAACATATTAATGCAGTAAGGAATCAGAATTGCTACTATGCAAAACCAGAAATACATGACAGGAGAGGAAATGAGGAAGAAACCTGTGATCATGGATTGAATTAGATCTATTTAGATCTGTAATCTCACTGCTAGGATTACAATTTGAGGGAATAATACCAAAGAATAAAAATGCTAAATGAAGAACAGATATCTGCTTCAGATTCTCCTATAATAGCAAAAATAAAACAGAAATTGCATATTCAGTAGTAAATAGTAAGTAGTTAATATGATTTCCAATCAATGCATTATTAGTCAGCAATCAACTGATGCAGATTAAAAATATTTAGGATCATGGCTATGCTTATAATGTAATGTTAGGTGAAAAAACTTTAATATGTTATGTATGCAAATACATAGATGAACACAGTTTGATCTTTGGGGAAATAAACACACGATTGGGTATATTTGGAATTACTAAACTACTAAGGCAACTTATTTAGTTGATTCTTTTTTCAAAGAAACTTTTTATATTAATAGTAGCTTCAGATGTTGACAAAATTAAAGATTCACCTGCTGTTACTCTTCCCACCTTGTTTTTAAACTGAACTGTGCAACTTTCCGTTTTTTGAAATTGAACCTTTATTGAGGCAATCATTCACGACTGGTCTCTAAAATAATTGATTTTACTCTTCTCAGTCATACAACCAAAAATTTATTTAATGCCAAGGACACATAATTCTAGTGTTGCAGGGTAGTGCTAGGAATAATAGTGCATGAAATTTTTGCCACATGCAACTAATACCACCTAATGCCATTAAAGCAATATGCTTTGCTGGGATTAAAAGAAATATTTTGAATCCCCTTGGATCCACCACAGCTTGAATTTCTGTCCTTGAGTCAACATTGCCACACCTTATTAATTGGGGCAAAGATGCCATCAACACAGTCAGATGATACTCCTGAACTTTCAGCTCCCCACTTCTGTAGTTACATGGTTTTAGATACATGATTTATTGTCTAACATCTTGTTGCCAGAGAAACAAGCTCAATTTACAAATGCAAGGCATGATTCAGTTCAATATATTATTTTCTGTTACAACTTTATAGTTTCTCCATTTACAATCTTAAAAAAGGCATGAATATTAGTAAATTACAAGCAGAACACGTGAGGGACATGACTAAAAGAAGCTTGATGAGTTTCCAGATACTCGGAACAGTTCTAAGCATTTACCTGAAAGAATTTAGAATAACATGATACAGTTAAGTATGAGGGGGAAAACATTTACATAGCAGAGAATCCATCTATTATGACTTTCTATATTTTACACTCTAGAATAACAATTTACTTTGTTTTTTCTAAAAAATGGGAAAAACAGATTTCTGGTCACACTTTCACAGTATTTAAATGCTCTACAGTATCCTTCAAATAAATTATTTGACTTAAGAACTCTCAAACCATGAAATTTTTAGCAGCTAAGCATAAAATTAAATATTGAGTCTAGTTTTCTATTACTTACACAATTTATTTTTTAACATGCTTTCTTAAAGTTTTATCAACCACTAACTTATGTGAAATATCCCACTGAAACATCTATTTTTATTTAAGATATTCTAAGAGGTATTCCTTTTCAATATTGTATATAATTTATTTGAAAGGATTATTGACTTTAATATTGTGTAAACATAAAATTTAATTTTCCTTATTCAGCCATTTAACATTCTTTGGTATATGTGTAGGACAAAACTAATATAACATATCTTAAATGAATTTTATTTAGATTTTCATCTGGTATTCATAAGTAAAAATATGTAGACAATGCCTTCTAAACAATCTTTAATCTTCAAACAAAATTGCAAGCAAATTGATTAAAACAGAAGCATGTTTCATACACCCATAAAATAAAATAAATGTGCCATTAACTATGCTTTCAACAGTAGAGATTTACCCATGTCAAAAATAATAAAGTCAATAGGTATTAAATGTCCCAGATCCTTTGTATGTGTCTCAACCCATGAAACTTTCTTTTTAAACTCATATTAAATTTACACTAAGTTACTATAAGAATCAAGGAAAATATAATTCACGCACAAATACAAAATGACTTATTTCAACTAAAGACAAACCATTTTAATTTTTTTTTTTTTTTGAGACAGAGTCTCACTCTGTCTTCAGGCACTAGGCTGGAGTGCAGTGGCACAATCTCGGCTCACTGCAACATCTGCCTCCCAGGTTCAAGCAATTCTCCTGCCTCAGCCTCCCAAGTAGCTGGGACTACAGGCGCACGCAACCACGCCCAACTAATTTTTGTATTTTTAGTAGAGACGGGGTTTCACCATGTTGGTCAGGATGGTCTCGACCTCTTGACCTCGTGATCCGCCCGCCTCGGCCTCCCAAAGTGCTGGTATTACAGGCTTGAGCCACCGCGCCCGGCCCCATTTTAATTTTTAATTAACATTCATAGAAAAAAAATTGTGTTTGATAAACAATTTTAACCAGATATTACAAATCTTGAAATAGTCTAGGAAGAAACTGTTTAATGTAAAAATTTAAACATGTCCTTACTATTTTTGAAATATGAGTAGTGTACAAAGCTTTTGAAAAATGTTGTGAAAAATGTCATTCAAAGTGAAAACTTTGCCAGATAGAAACCTACATACTATTGATGGCAAATGCAAATAGCTAAAGAAAAACATTGAGAATATGGATAATGCAGCCAAGAGTTTAACTTGTAAAATAATGGCACCAACTTCAAGCCTATTAAACGTATGTACTAATGGCCTGTAGTTTTAAGGATAACAGTAACTATAACTTACAGATCCCCTATTATGAAACATATGTTATGGCCTTTAGCCCTCACAATAACCCTGAGAAATAGTACTATTAACCTTATTTTATGGATGAAGAAAGCAAGACATGAAGTTAAGCAACCTGTCTATGACCACATGGATAATACTGGTGGAACCTCTTAACCACAGCTGTTCCCCATTGTAAGGATACAGAAGCAAAGCCTCATTTTCAGGGCATAAAAGTCAACTCCTATGAACCAGAGAATCATCATACTTCTTTCTTTCTGCATACACACATCAAGAACCAAAAATAAACTATGACTGTTAAAAGTTATTGCTCTCTAAGTAACTTCTATCCGCTTTTAATCTAACCTCAATTCAAGGTTTACCTTGACTTAAAATCCTTCCACAAAGGCCAAGTGGTACCAGTTTTATGTAACTCATAAGATGTGAAACCATAGAAAAATGGGCTCTAAAAATAGTTATGAGTAGACACGGAATTGCACTCTAGTGGTACACTAGACATTAGGCTTGTCTAAATGATAGCATAGATTCCAGGTCCTGTGGGAATAAATGATATTCTTGTGTATTGAGTAATATGTGGTCAATGCTGATGGCTTTCTGTCATAAACTAAGATCTCAAATTGAAAAAATAAATTAGGTGGGAATCATGCAAATAGTAAATTTAAAATTCAAAAAAACATAATACAAGACAAACTTCAATGTTATATTAATATTGTCAAGAGATATGAGAAAGATGTTTCTGGTTTAGATCACCTAAGAACCTGATCTCTAAACATCTTTAATTAGGATCTGCACTATTGTGAGGACAATCATAACTCATAATCTGCTGTCTCAGTTTATTGAGCATGGTTGACTTTATAATAAATGGCTTTTTGAACATTTATATTAATCCTATGAGATGCTTGTGACAAAGAGGCCCATAGTTAAAGGAAAAAGAAAGAAATGACACTAACCCATGTCCAACACATCAAAAGCTGTGAGAAATCCTGCAATAAAGGAACCCTAGCATTTCTTAAAGTTATTTGACCAGTCACCCAGGCTGGAGTGCCATGGTGCAACCATAGCTTACTGCAGCCTTGAACTCCTGGACTCAAGCAATCCTCCCACCTCAGCCTCCTGAGTAGCTTACTGCAGCCTTGAACTCCTGGACTCAAGCAATCCTCCTGCCTTGGCCTCCCAAAGTGCTGGTATTACAAGTGTGAGCGACCACACCCAGCTGACATTTTCATAACATCTATTAGTATTCCAAGGAACTCGCTAGGAGAAATACTGAGCTTTGGTTTGGATAAAGTATTCAATATCCTTGAGGAAAAAAATACAATAACTATTGACAGAGCTATGCCCATATATGGCTGGCTATGATAAGAAATTTTTTCTCCCAAGTCCTCTGGTCTTACCTGAAATCAATAATGCTTGGGTATAAATTTAAAAATCAAGCAGCATTTGAGTACAGAAGTACCAAGGGGCACAGAGAAAATGTATTAGGTATGTGAGGAGAATTTTCTGATCTTTTAATTTCAGTGGTCTTGTCTCACCTTTAAGTACCAATAAACATACTGTCTATTTAGGCTATTCCATCTCCTTGAAATCTCTATGGATATTAATTTCAGTAGTTCTGGAAAACTTTATTTCTGTCATTAACAAAGATCTGCCAAGTGGCAAGTCTTTTAGCATCTTAATTGCCACTTTTTACATAAGATAAACGCCATACATAAGAATTCTTTTATCTATGAAAATAGCTACTATGTGTCATGTAACACATCCAAAGGCAGTGATGTAAAATTTCACTTTTGGATAGTAAACGGAAGGAATTTAAAAATTTTCAGCCATTTCCCATTTAAAGATGACAAAACATAAATTTCTCAGAATAAACTGGTACACATTCCTAACTTCCTTCCACTCTACCCAACTTGCTCACAAATTAATATTATTGTATCACACATTATGGGTGGCAAATCCATTTGAGATATGTACATCATTTAATTCTCACAATAGCTCTATGGTGGATACAAATATTATCTTTAGTCCCCAGGGATCATCTTGCTTGTCTCCTTCATTTTTTGATAAAGGAAGGTGAGATTCCTAAAAGATGGTATGACTCTACCAAGGTTATTCCACCAACTGCAGTACCCAAATTAAAAACTAGTATCTTAGTCTACATGTGCTACTATAACAAACAAATTTACAAGCAAAGATCTGTCAGGTGGCAAATATTTATAGAAATTTATTTCCCATAGACATGAAGGCTGGGAGGTTCAAAATCAAGGCATAGACAGGTTCCGTGGCTGGTGAGAGATGCTCTCTGCTTCAAGATGGTGCCTCGAATGTTGTGTCCTCATATGGCCCAAGAAAGAAGGGCAAAAGGGACTGAACCTTGTGTGAAACCTTTTTTATAAGGACCTTAGTCACATTCATGAGGGAGGAGTTCTCATTGCCTAATCTCATTGCCTAACTTCCAGAAGGCCACAACTTTTAATACTATTGCAATGGAGATTAAGTTTCAACATGAATATTGGAAGGGATGCAAACATGCTATATCACTTAGGTGACCTGAAAACTGAACAGTGCCCAGTCCACTATGAGTCCTAAGGCTGAAAAGGAATTGTAATGTTATACTCCATATTTTAAGATAATATTCCCATTTCTAAATATTTTTTTTGTTAAATTACATCCCAGTATTTTCCCCTGTCGGTATATGTATCAAATTACATGCCACGTTAGTTTACAACCTAATCTCCAAAATTGAGGAAGTTCAAGTAATATATATACTTCATTATTTACCAGTCTTACGGAACATTAAGAATAAACTGAAAAGTGAACTTCAGGCCCATAGGGAAGTTAAGTAGTGTCAGACATTATGATTTATATTTTGTTACCAGTTAAAATCCAACTAGCAAGACAAATCAATACAGAAAGTATTATCATTCACAGAGAAACTAATAAACCTTTCTGGGTTCTCTCAGCTAATAAGTGCTCTGGAGTTTGAATCTAGGTCTCTCTGATGTTGAACCTTAATTCCATTTCAAAACAGTGCTTTGGATTTTGCTTCAATGACTTCATAGTGCAGAAAAAGATGCCGACATGTCGTTAACTGAAAGTAAATTGCTCTAAAATTATTTTGATGGTTGGAAAAATCTATTTAACTGTTGGCAAGTCTAGACAGTTTTCTAGATAAGAACTGTAAGTCTTAGTACAATATTGCTGTGATAGTTCTCTGGGGATAGGTGTTTGGCTGCAAAGATAAAAATGCCTCAGGTTCATTTTTCTATAGTTAATATATAGAAGTTAGATTTTAATCAGTAGGTTTAAATGCCACAGCTACAGAAGTATAAATCTCTTAGTGATAATCCATAGCAGTGCATGGAATTCTATTGTAAATAGGTAAATTGTGCCTATTTAACTTGCTTTTTCCCCAATACATCACATAAACATATTATATATTTTATTTACTTAATAATAATGATGATGGCTAAAATGCATTTAGATGAACAATGGATGTGACAGTTTTGTTAGGTGCTTTACATGCATTTTGTTATTGAGTCCTTACTGCAACTACATGGTATAAACATGGAGATTATTCCTATAATTCAGATGAAGAAACTAAGTCTCAGAGATGTGATATAACTTGCTGGATTATACAGCTTGTTATTGGCATTGTGGCTTGGCTGTCTGACCCAAGAACTTGTGCCCTTAATAACTACATTCTTATAGGCACTTACAATACACAAAGATACATATTGGGCGCCCTGGGGCATGCAGAAATTAGTGCTGATAGTACCAAATCAACATATTCTGCAATAAAGCCGCTCTGCAAAAGCGATCATGTGTATTTCTGAAATGATTCTGACTGCGCAGTTTTATCCACATTGACCATTGTATTGATTATAAAGAAAAAAATCTGCTTTTCTATATTAAACCAACAGCAAAATAATCATACACTGCTACTCCTTATAAAGAAGCAAATCCTAAACTAGGCTTTGTAATATAATGAGGGAACACTGTTAAAGGGCTGACTTGTGTCTCCTCAACATTTATATGTTGAAGCATTAACCCCCAGTACTTTAGAAGGTAACAGTATTTAGCAATAGTGCTTTAAAGAGGTAATTAAGTTAAATGCATTCATGAGGGTGGGCCCTAATGCAATATGACTTGTTCCTTATTAAAGAGGAAATTAGGACACAGAAACAGAGGGAGGACCATGTGAAAACCCGGGGAAGGCAGCCATCTGTAAGCTGAGGAGAAAGGCCTCCAAAGAAAAACCCTGCTGGCACTTTCATCTCAGACTTCCCACCCCCAGAATTGTGAGAAAATAAACTTCTGTTGTTTAAGCTTTAAGCCACTTAGTCTGTAGTACTTTGCAGAGTGCAGAGAAGACTGATAGAAGTACTGTGACATACTTCTCTACACTAAGCATAGTGGTCAAGTTTAAGGAAAACTAGATTGAAAAGTGGTCCTTTTGACAAGCATGTTTTGTAGGAAAATTCTTGATATGTTTCTGCATACAAATCTCTATTTTCAAAAGAGAAATCATTCATTTAAACTGGCACTTTTTTTATTTAGAGGAATGGTTTTGAAACTTGGCTGAACACAGGACTCTCCCAGGAATTTTAAAGAAGATATCAGTGTTGGAGCCACACAGCGGACATTTCCATTTAATTGATAGGGGTGTGGCCTGCACACCCATATTTTAAAAGCTCCCCAAGTGCTTTTCATATCTTTGTATTAGAACCCATGATTGAAAACCCTGGCTTAGAGAGCAGTTCACTAGGTAGAATTTAAGAATTTGATATTGGATATGTCCACAAGATGGCGTATTATTGCATTTAAAAGAATTAACATTGAGAAATGTTTCCAAAATGCAACTATGTACCATTGCATGCAGAACAAATTGGATTTATGTTGAAATTACACCAGACAGAAGCAATGATAAAATGAGTCACAATCTTCTGAAAAGACCTGCATTTGATTAACTCATGGTAATTCTGCCTTCAACAACAGGTCCACTCTGGGCCACCATGAGAATGTTCTTGGCTGCTAGGCCTTTTACCAACGATTACCCTTGAGCAGAACTGTGACCTTTCTCTTACCGTCTCTACAACTTCTCCAGGTCCTTTAGAACCCTTTGGCAATAAAGTAATAGGACAGATGCTTGCCATTATAAATGACATAGAATCTTGATTCAACCACACACATATTCAGTTCACTGTGTTTTACAAATGGACACCATATACACTGAAAAATGTAGGCATTGCCCAAACATGCATATTTAACTGTTGATAGGAGATACACCAACTTCTTCTCAAATTTGGGAAATTATACCATCCCAGAAAAGACAGCATTATCTGTGATTATTTTTTTTAAGTAAAAAGCTTTTAACCATTACAGAAAATATTCTACACTTTAATGGTAGCTTTAAAAATCTTCTCTTATTCACTATTGAATGGCCATGACAGTAAGGGACAGGGAGAAAAGCAAGAAGAGTTTTAAATGCAAATATCTACCAAGGGAACCATTCCTTAACCACCCCTGATACCCTGCCAGCATCCAGATATTTCTGCTACCAAATCTCTGAGTAGTTATATAAAGGTTTTTGTTTCCAAGGAAACCACTGACATCTATGGAATTTAATGAACATAAAAAAGGAACTATGCCATATAATTTACATCTAAAGATAAATGTGAATAGCTGTCAAAAGCATCACATGCACACATATACACACACACAGAGATCATTCAGTAAATTCTTAGCCCTATCTTGCTCCATTTAGTAAAGATGTAAATAAACACATGTATAGTAACAGAATGGCGAAACAAGCCAAAAAGCAAACCAAAAAAAACTATTGACACATGTTAGGTAAATTAAGAAATAGTTGGAGCCAAGAATAAGGGTCAAAGGTCGATCTCCTTAGCAACCAGGAGCAAAAAGGAGAAACCTTTAATTTTGTTGTATAAAGAGTTTTCTTCTTCTTTCCTAAACCTCAAATATCTATACCAAATTTTAGGATTGTGGTTTCACATAATGGCGAAATCTATACAAAGTCAGAGAAACAGCTGATAATCAGCAATGGGGGACAATAAATAAAGCATTCATTTCAACTCCAGGCCTCATAGATGATTCATTGAAACCACTGTTGTATAACATCCAAATAACAGCTCATTATGAGATTTATATATTGGCATCCAGATTCTATGATGAGCTATCTGAGATTTGACAACCCTTAAACAAATGGCCTAATTTGAATATTAGCAGGAAACGCTCATGACATAAGGAAAAAATTGAAAGCATATATAAAAGGGTATCGTCAGTAAAGTTACAAGTATGCTAAAGTGAAGTCTCCACAAAGGAAGAAAAGCTAGAAGGGAATTCATCATTTGACCTGAATTCACCATTTGATTCCCCTCCTTGAAATATTTTTTAGGCATCCAGGATATGCACTCTTCTGGTTCTTCTCCCTCCTCACTAACTGCTCCTTCTGTTTCTTCCTTCTTTTTTTTTTTAAAAAAAGTGGTAAAACATACATAACATATAATTTGCCATTTTAAAGCGTATGGCTGAATGACATTAAGTAGATTCACACTGTTGTACAACCAACACCACCATCCATCTCTAGAACTTTCTCATCTTCTCAGACTAAAACTCTGTACCTACTAAACAATAACTCCTCATTTTCTCCTCCTCCAGCCCTGGTGACCACCATGCAACTTTCTACAATGCAACAATAGCTACATGCACACCTCATTTTATCGCACTTTGCTTTATTGTGCTTTGCAGATATTGTGGGTTTTTCCGTTTTTTTCAGATTGAAGGTTTGTGGCATTCCTGAGTCCAGCAAGTCTATTGGTGCCACTTTTACAATAGCATGTATATTCTTCATGCATCTATGTCACATTTTGGCAATGCTCATAATATTTTAATAATTAGTATATCTGTTATGGTGATCTGTGATCAGTGATCTTTGACGTTACCATCATAATTATTTGGAGCATCAGGAACTGCACCCATATAAGATGTTGAATTTAATGAATAAATGTTATGTGTGTACTGACTGCTCCATTGACCAGCTGTTCACTTATCTCTCTCCCACTCCTGGTGCCACCCTATTATCTAAGACACAACAATATTGAAATTAGGCCAGTTAATAACCTTACAATGGCCTCTAAGTGTTCAAGTGAAAGGAAGAATCATGCATCTCTCACTTTAAGTCAAAAGCTAGAAAGAATTAAGCTGAATGAGGAAGGCATGTCAAAAGTCAAGATAGGCCAAAAGCTAGGCCACTTGTGCCAAACAGCCAAGTTGTAAATGCAAAGGAAGAGTCCTTGAAGGAAATTAAAATTGCTACTCCAGTGAACACACAAATGATAAGAAAGTAAAACAAACTTATTGCTGATAGGGAAAAAGTTTGAGCCATCTGGATAGAAGATCAAACTAGCCACAATGTTTCCTTAAGCCAAAACCTAACCTAGCAAGGTCCTAATTCTTTTCATTCCTATGACAACTGAGAGAGGTGAGGAAGCTGCAAAAGAAAATGTATGAAGCTAGCAGAAGTTGGTTCATGAGGTTTAAAGAAAGAAGCCTTCTCCATAACACAGAAGTGCAGGGTGAAGCAGGAAGTGCTGATGGAGAAGCTACAGCAAGTTACCCAGAAGATTTAGCTGAGATCATTGATGAAGGTAGCTACACCAAACAACAGGTTTTCAATGTAGACAAAACAGCCTTCTGTTGGAAGATGATGCCATCTAGTACCTTCATATCTTGAGATAAGTCAATGCCTGGCTTCAAAGCGTCAAAGGACAGCCTGGCTCTCTTGTTAGGCGTTAAGGCAGTTGCTAACTTTAAGTGGAAGCCAATGCTCATTGACCATTCTGGAAATCTTAGAGCCCTTAAGAATTATGCTAAATCTATTCCACGTGTGCTCTATAAATAGAACAATAAAGTCTGATGACAGTATCTGTTCACAGCATAATTTACTAAATACCTTAAGCTTACTGTTTAGACCTAATGCTGAGAAAAGATCCCTTTCGAAATATTCCTGCTCAGTGACAGGAATATTTCCTGTCACTCAAGAGCTCCCATGGTGATATACAAGGAGAATAATGTTGTTTTATACTGGCTAACCCATCTATTCTGTATCCCATAAATCAATAAGTTTGACTATCAAATCTTATTGTCCTAGAGATACTTTATGTAAGGCTACCACTGCTATAGGTAGGGATTTTTCAGATGGATGTGGACTAAGTAAATTGAAAACCTTTTGGAAGAATTCACCATTCTAGATGCCATTAATAACATTCATAAATCATGGGAAGAGGTCAAAATATCAATAATAACAGAGTTTGGAAGAAGCTGATTCCAATCCTCATGGACGACTTTGACTTCAGTGGAGAAAGTCACTCTAGTTGTGGTAGAAATTGCAAGAAGACAAGAATTATTAGAACCTAAAGATGTGACTGCTTTGCTGCAGTCTTATAATAAAACTTGAATGGGGAGGCAGAGCCAAGATGGCCAACTGGGAGCAGTGGTGACCAGAGGCTCCATTGAAAAGAACCATAACAGCATGTGAATCCTGCACCGGTAACCAAGGTATCCGGGTTCTCTCATCATAACTGACTAGGCAGCTGGCATGATCTATGGAGAAGAAGGAAGAGCAGTGTGGTCCACCTGAGAGCTACACGGGGCAGCGAAGCCCTCACCCCCCAGCCAAGGGAGGTGGTGAATGAGCGTGCTACCCAGCAGGGGAAACTGTGCTTTTTCCACGGAACTGTGCAACCCACAGATTGGAAGATCCCTCTCATGAACCCATTCCATTAGGGCCTAGGGTCCCAATCCAAGCTGTGTCAATTCTCAATAGCCTTTCAGCTAGAATCTGCTTAAGCCTGCTGAGCTCCCAGGGGAAGGGGCGACCAGCACCACAGCTGTGGCTGCCTGCTGTCTATGCCATTTGAACTCCTTGAAGGAGGGGCAGCAGCCAGCCCTGGGACTCATAACTGCCTGTCACGCTAAGCTCCGCGGGCGGGAGAAGCGCGGCATCCATCTCTATAGCTCCAGGCCACACTTTTCCACTTCTGGGGCCAGGGAGGCTGAGTGGCTTGGTCCCAAGAGGTTCCCCACAGCCCAACACACCAGCTGCGGCAGACTGTAGCCAGAGCACCTCTTGAGGTCTGACCCTGACTCATCCTTCCTCGCTTGGTGGGGCTGCTTTCCAGGAACTCCAGCTCCAGTCAGAGGCTCAAGGAAAGAACACTGATCTTCCTGGTCCTGAGCCCCAGGGGGAGGGATGACCACAGTTTCTGTGGACCAGCAGACTTAGCCTTTCATTATGGTAGTTCTGAAAAATCTAGGCAGCCCAGATGAGTGGGTTTCCCCCCGGAGAAGCACACCCCCTCCAACAAGGGACAGCCAAAGTGCTTCATTAAATGGGTCCTACTCCCCATGCCACCCAACTGGGTAAGACCCTCAAACAGGGTTGTCACAAACCCTCTATAGAAGCGATCCCACTGGCATCAGGTACCAACCTTGAGGTCAGAGATGCCCAAAGAAGGAGCAGGCACCCATCTTTGCTATTCTCCAGCCTCCTTGAGTGACATCTCCAGGCATGAAAGCAAACCAGATGAATAGGGCCTGAAGTGAAACCCAGGAAAGTGCAGAAGCCCTACAGAAGAGGGAGGTGACCATTGAACGAAAAACAAACAGAAAGCAACAATAACAGCATCAACAACACAAAAGTCCCCACAAAAACCCCATCCAAGGGTCAGCAGCCTCAGAGATCAAAACTAGACAAATTCATGAAGATGAGACAGAATCAACAACAAGAACAAAAAAACACTGAAAACGCAAAATGTCAGAGTGCCTCTTCACGTCCAAAGGATCACAATGCCTCTCCAGCAAGGGTGCAGAACTGGACGGAGGATGAGATGGACAAATTGACAGAAGCAGGCTTCAGAAGATGGATAATAAAAAACTCCACTGAGCCAAAGGAGCACGCTGTAACCCAATGCAAAGAAGATAAGAACCTTGATATAAGGTTAGTGGAGCTGCTAACTTAAAAAACCAGTTTAGAGAGGAACGTAAATGACCTGATGGAGCTGAAAAACACAGCCTGAGAACTTTGTGAACCATCCACAAGTATCAATAGCTGAATCAAACAAATGGAAGAAAGGATATCAGAGTTTGAAAAGCATTCCTTTACACCAACAATAGACAGAGAGCCAAATCATGAATGAACTCCCATTCACAACTGCTACAAAGAGAATAAAATACCTAGGAATACAGCTAATGAGGGATGTAAAGGACCTCTTCAAGGAGAACTACAAACCACTGCTCAAGAAAATAAGAGAGGACCCAAAACAAAGGGAAAGATAGTCCATCCTCATTGATAAGAAGAATCAATATCATGAAATGGCCATACTGCCCAAAGTAATTTATAGATTCAATGCTATTCCCATCAAACTACCGTTGACATTCTTCATGGAATTAGAAAAATAAACTACTTAAAATTTCATATGGAATCAAAGAAGACCTCGTATAGCCAAGACAATACTGAGCAAAAAGAACAAAGCTGGAGGCATCATACTAGCTGACTTCAAACTATATGACAAGGCTGCAGTAACCAAAACGGCATTTCACTGGTACCAAAACAGATATACAGAACAAATGGAACAGAACAGAGACCTCAGAAATAACACCACACATCTAAAACTATCTGATTTTTGACAAATGTGACAAAAACAAGCACCTATTCAATAAATGGTGCTGGAAAAACTGGCTGGCCATATGCAAGAAACTGAAACTGGACCCCTTCCTTACACCTTATGCAAAAATTAACTCAAGATGGATTAAATACTTGAATGTGAAACCCCAAACCATAAAAAAATCCTGGAAGAAAACCTAGGCAATATCATTCAGGACATAGATATGTGCAAAGACTTCATGACAAAAATGTCCAAAGCAATTGCAACAAAAGCCAAACTTGACAAACGGGATCTAATTAAACTAAAGAGCTTCTGCACAGGAAAAGAAATTATCATCAGAGTGAACAGGCAACCTACAGAATGTGAGAAATTTTTTGCAATCAACCCATTTGACACAAGTCTAATATCCAGAATTTACAAGAAACTTAAACAAATTTATAAGGAAAAAAAACCAAATACCACCGTCAAAAAGTGGGCAAAGGATACAAACAGACACTCTTCAAAAGAAGAGATTATTCAGCCAACAAACATATGAAAAAGAGCTCAACACTACTGATCATTAGAGAATGCAAAGTAAAACCACAATAAGATACCACCTTATGCCAGTCAGAATGGCAATTATTAAAGTCAAGAAACAATAGATGCTGATGAGGCTGTGGAGAAATAGGAATGCTTTTACACTGTTGGTGGGAATGTAAATTAGTTCAACCACTGTGGAAGACAATATGGTGATTCCTCAAGGATCTAGAACCAGAGATACCATTTGACCCAGCAATCCCATTACTGGGTATATACCCAAAGGTATATAAGTCATTCTACTATAAAGACACATGCACATGTATGTTTATTGCAGCACTATTTACAATAGCAAAATCATGGAACCAACCCAAAGGCCCATCAATGATAGACTGGATAAAGAAAATGTGGTACATAGACACCATGGAAAACTATGCAGCCATAAAAAGTAACGGGATAATGTCCTTTGCAGGGTCATGGATGAAGCTGGAAGCCATTATCTTCACCAAACTAACAGAGGAACAGAAAACCAAACACCACATGTTCTCACTCAAGTGGGAGTTGAACAATGACATCATGAGGACACAGAGAGGGGAACAACACACACCAGGGCCTATTGAGGGTGAGAGGTGAGGGGAGGGAACTTAGAGCATGAGCCAGTAGATGCAGCAAACCACCATGACACATGTATACCTATGTAACAAACCAGCATGTCCTGTACATGCACCCGGGAACTTAAAAGTAAAATTAAAAACATAAAATAAGAAATAAAAATAAATGAAACTTGAACAGACAAGAAGTCGCTTTCACAAATGAGCAAAGAAAGCGGTTTCTTGAAATGGAATCTACTCCTGGTGAAGACGTACATTTTAACATTGTTGAAATGACAACAAAAGATTTAGAATATTACATAAACTTAGTTGTTAAAACAGAAGCAGGGTTTGAGAGGATTGACTCCAATTTTGAAAGTAGTTCTACTGTGGGTAAAATATCAAACATCATTTCACGCTACAGAGAAATTTTTCATGCAAAGAAGAGACAATTGACATTGCACACTTCATTGTTGTCTTATTTTAAGAAGTTGTCACCACTACCCTGATCTTCAGTAACCACTTCCCTGAACAGCCAGCAGCCTTCAATATCAAGGCAAGACCCTCTGTGACTTGAAGACTCAGATGATCATTAGCATATTTTAGCAATAAAATATTTTTATTTAATTTTAAAATTATGTCCAAAAATAACTGATTTTTTAAGACGTAAAGCTATTGCACATGTTATGAACTACAGTATAGTGTAATCATAACTTTTATATGCAGTGGGAAACAAAAAAATGAGTATTACTTATGTTTTTTCAATATTCACTGTATCATGGTGGTCTGGAACTGAATCTGCAATGCTGCTGTGGTGTGCCTGTACCTCACATAGGAATAGAGTCATATTATATTCGTCCTTTTGTGTCTGGCTTATTTCACTCAGCACAATGTCTTCAAGGTTCCTTCAGGTTGTAGCATGTGTCAAAATTTCAATCTGTTTTAAGGCTAAACTATATTCCATTATAAGTATATGCTACATTTTGTATATCCATCCATCTATCAGTGGACATTGCTATACAATTATCTGTTCAAGTTCCTGCCTTCTATTCTTTTAGGTATATACCATTCTCAGTCTCTTTTGCTATTTCCTCCAAGTTTAAATGCAGGCAGTCTCATGTCTCAGATTTCAGTCCTCTTTCATTTATACCTATATTCCTTAACAGACTTCACCCAGGCTTTGAGCTTCAAATACCCAAATTTATATCTCCAGGGCCAGCATCTTCCCTGAACTCCAGACTTGTGTCTAACTGTCCTGACATTATCAGGTAAAAGTCTAGCAAGCATCTCAACATTTAAATATCCAAAACCAAATTTTGGATTTTTTTCTGTTTTAATATGCTCTTCCACCCTTCTCATCTGAGGACATGACAACCCAATTCTCCCAATTTTCTGGGTCAAAACACTAATAGTTGTTCTAGAATCTTTTCTTTTGCTCATACTTCACATCCAATACATTACCAAACCCTGTGTCTCTATCTTAAAACAAATTCAGATTCTATCATTTTGTTCACCACTTCTCCAGCTACCACCTTGGGCAAAAGTCATCATCTTCACACCAGGATATCTGCAGCAGCTATTTAGTTGGTCTGGTGGTTGCTGCTTCTTTTCTCTTCTGTAGTTTACTCTCAGCAGCCACCAGTGGAACTTTCAAAAGCTCAGATCTTGTCACTTCTCTGCTCAGAACTTTTAGATGTCTTCCTTCTTTGATCAGAAGAAAAGCCCAAGACATTTTCATGGCCTACAAGGCCTGGACTCTACCAAAGCCACGTTGGCTTTCTTCTATGCCTGAAACGCGCTTTGCTTTTGCTCTATTCCCTTCTTCTATATAGCCACGTTTCACGTTTCTATGCCAGAAACATGCTTTGCTCTTACTGTAAAGAGGAATGCTCTCCCTTACTAAATTCATGTCTCTACTCATGACTGCATCCTATCAAGAGACCTCACCCCATTATGGCTCTGTAAAGCAGCAGACCCCTTCCCAGCACTCATTGTCTTGGGTCTCCAATCCTGCTTTATGCTTCTCAGTGAGTGGAACTTATCTGTTATTCATTTCCCCTACCCTGTGAGGTGCTGGAACCTGCTGATAGGTCTATTGGCCATGGTGTGTATTGCTTTCCAGTTCTTCATTGAACGATATCAGGTTGGTAGCTTCAAATTTGGCTCCATGGAAATAGTTACCCAAAGGAAATCAGCCAACACAACAAATCAGGGATTTCTTTTCTTCTTTTTAAGACCCAGTTAAAAAGTACCACTATTTCCTTACTCTTAAATAAAATGCTGTATCACAGCAGAATTGTTCTTCTTTTTGTTCATTGCTGTTTTCCAGCATCTGTAACAGTACCTGGAAGAAATAGTCACTCAATGACTATCTGTCTAATCAGTAAAGAATGAAGTAAAAAAGCCATCATTTTAACGTAGAGATTAGGAAAGAAGAGCCTAACCAATTTTTAAAATTTGATTTTATCTAATCTACCTTATGTGATTCTGGTGATACTACGTACCATCTAGAATTTAATTGTGGCCTAGATATTTACAAAGAATCTACATTAAAATTAACATTACATATCTGAAATAACTACCCTTTAGCAATAGAATAAACTACTTGTCAGATCAGTACTCCAAGCAGTTATTTTGTATAACTATAAAAATATTTTTCAGTGACATTGCTGCATGCATTCTTGAGAGCTGGAAGTTGGCAGTATGCAGTTTTCATGTACTAAAGTTGGGAGGACCTCTGTGACCATGAGGTTGCTCCCTGTGGCATCCAAAAGCAATCCTAGAATGCTTCTGAGAAGCCACACATAAGCTTGACACAAGTCTTTAATTCTTTTTGTTGGCATAGCACCTTACCTTGGCTAGAGTGTGACTTTTTGTTTGGGGTTCACTTGGTTTGCATGACAAAGGTAAGAAGTTTCAGGTTATGTAAACATCTTCAACATCAGTTTTAGAATATGTAAGATGGAAAGTCTTGGAGGTTTAACTTCTCAATTTAAAAGCTGGAATCAAGGGCTAACAGAACTTCCACACCTAAAACCATTCACTCCATGCCCCATTTCATAGATGAGGAAGCAGAGGTGCTGGCAGACAGCACAACTTCTTTATGCCTGTTAACGGCAAAGCTGGCACTTGAACCCACATCTCCACTTCCCTGGTTTCACCTGCTTTTCCATACCTCTAAGCACTCAATACAGCTGAGAATCATGAGGATGAGGAAATGATCTTATGCAGCATAATTTTTGAAACTTCTCCGCTATGTATTGCCCACAGTAAAAATTACAGTTCATACTGTGACTCAGAACATATAGTAACATGCACGAAAAAAGCTTCACAAAACAACTTACTCTGTACAAGACAAGTTTCTTTTCTACTCTTGGCAAGTTTATTTTATTTTATGAAAGCTGCACATGAGCCATTAAATGGCTCTGATGGGTCAGAAACTACTAATACATCAGAGGCCACAGTGATAAATACTTTTTTTAAAAGCAAAGATCTTTTTGAAATGATGATCCAGAAAGGACATGTATATAGCACAGACAAGATCTTTATACCACAGCATCTTGCCCTTACATGTGCTTCACAAACCTGGGAGGGTGGAATGAGGGAGAGAGAGAGCAAGAAATAAAAGTTCCTTTTAGATTTCAAAGGATACCATGTTTCTTTTCTTTCGGTTTTTACATGTAGATAAAAATCTCCCAATTTCTCTCTCATGTGAAATTTTAAAACCGGTAACTTGAACAAAGGTTATATACAGAAAAGAAGATCTGGAATTGCATGTATTGTGTGGGGTGTTAACATTTAAATTCATCAACAGGGTAACACATGGAAGCTTTTCCATTTCCTATAAATGTTATTTCAAATCACAGCAGGCACAGAAAACAGTTTATTTTCAACTAGATCTTGAATTTTTATGTAATGAGATGCTGTAAAAAACAAAAATAATATGAATATAGAGATAAATATTTGTGGGGTGTCTGGGTATTTTGATAAATATCTGTTTCACAAATGTTCTCCCTTCCTTTATGTTCTATAAGCCCCCGCAGAAAGTCTTGCACTCAATCTGTCCTTTTGTTACATTGCCTTTCTGTCACAAATTTCAAAGATTTATTCACTTTATCCTGATATCTTTATACTTTTAATCTTCTACTCTAAGTCCTACTGCTGCTTTTGTTCTAACCAACTCAATGGTGTAGTTTTCCTCTTGCAGGCCTACACCTTCTACAGGGTAGTTATACTATAATCCTGATGCAATTATCTGATGGACAGTTAGTCTCTCTTTGGCCCACCCCATATGAAACTGTTAAGTGGGGAGGCCAGGAGCTGCCAAGTGTGGTGTGCAGAGGGTAGTATCCAAGGGGAACCTGAAGATGGAAAAGGACCCTGTTCTCACACTGCTATAAAGAACTTCCTGGTATGGTAGTTAATAAAATAAAGAAGTTTAATTGACTCACAGTTTTGTATGACTGGGGAGGCCTCAGGAAACTTACATTTATGGTGGAAGATGAAGGGAAGGCAGGCACCTTTTTCACAAGGTAGCAGGAGAGAGAATGAACTCAGGAGGAACTACTGAACTCTTATAAAACCATCAGATCTCGTGAGAACTCACTCACTATCACGAGAACAGAAGGGGAACTGCCCCCATGGTTCAATTACTTCCACCTGGTCTCTCCCTTGACACATAGGGATGATGGGGATTGTAACTCACGATGAGATTTTGGGTGGAGACACAGCCAAATCATAACAGAACCACTTCCAGAACACTGGATGGCATATTGATGAAAAAAAGAGGCACCTAGTCCTTGGTGACATTAATTGAGCAGTGGAATGAAACTTTACCTGAACTTGTCAATTCCACTGAAATTTTCAATACATTTCAGTCATTTTCAATAAATTATATTCTTAGTTATCCAATTTGAGCAGGAAATTTGAAGATTTTAAACTGATAGTAATAGCAACTTCTTTCTTGCCTGTCAACCCCCTTTGAGACAAGCCCCTCCTCTGATCCTTCTTCCTGACATAAACTTTTCCAAATTAAGTGAGTGAAATGAAAAGTGGCCTTCTATAATTCTGACTTGAATTTTTTAGTGATAACAAAAGCAACAATGTTACTACCAACAATATTGCCTAATATTTAGTAAGTACTTATTATATACCAATAGCAAGTTAAGGCAGTGGTGCTCAAATTTTGTGCAAATTTGTTTTTCAAATCCATGACGCCCACACCACACCTGTATCAATTTGACTTTTATGGTACCAGCATTTCTAGAGGTGGAAAACACACATCAGCATTTTTTAAAGTTTCCCAGGTAATTCCACGAGCAGTTAAATTTGAGAACTCCTGTGCTAAAAGTTTGCTAATGAATTATTTCTTGTAATCCTTATAGCAATCATTTCAAGTACTCATTATTATCATTATTATTGCCATTTAGCCAACAAGGAAGGAGTCTGAGTCTCAGGAAAGCCACACAGGTAATATTTAATAGAACCAGACTTTGGAAATATTAAAGGAGAGTGAGGTTCCTGAACACCAGCAAGGGATAGGAGGGGGGAAAAAATGAAGCCACGAGCATAGATAATCTACAGAGAAAGCAATCAGTCCCTCCAAGAAAGAGTTGACGGAAAAAAAACAGTCAAAGTCAGAGTTTTCTGAGTGTTAAAAATCCATCCTCAAGAGAAGCATTGTAGGATCTAATAGTGGTTTATCAGCTGAGCACAGTACAGACTCTACTTCTGTTCATTTGTCACCGTTCAGTAGACATTTATCAAACCACATCCATAAATGAAACACTTAACTGATAAGCAAGCTGTGTATTGCAATAAAAGAGACAGATCCAAGCCTGAAAGAAACTCTCCATGTGGCAGCAGAATTCCCTTTGACTCTCAATGCTTGGAGACAAAGGGGGCTCTGATGTGGCCTCGGCAACTGTCTTTACTAATACTGATACTGAAATTGTAAGTTAGGCCAATAAACTTAGGTTCAAACACAAATTTTATAGCTACATTATCAATGTAGTTCTTGGAACTAACAGACTTACATGAAACTTGGCCGAAAGGTTGTTGGGGGAAGAAGAAAAAATATTCTTTTCTATACTAAAACTGTGAGAAATTTTGAATCATCAACAAAGCATTAATTATGGTAAGTCTGATACAAAACTGAGAGGCTAAACTATTGAAATTCTGTGTTACTAAGGAGATAAATGTAAATAACAAGACTAATTTCATATGAAACACTTACAGAAGCCTTCATGAAAACAGTTCTAATTTTTCTTTATAAAAGCCTTTATTTTTTACATTTTACCATAGATCATTTTAACCCTTTCAGGAAAAAAAAAAAAAAAACAGCAGCTGTGTCATAGAATGTATTGGCACCTATTACCTTGTTACATCTCTGAAGAATAACTATTCCAGGTGATTTTTTTTCTTGCATCTCCAAAGCAACAAAGCATTTTGATGTCAAGAAAGAATTCTGACTTTTAAAGATAAAAGTTGTGGGAAGACAAATAGAAAAATAGCTAGTTTTATATCAATTATAGAAAGAAGCATTGAGCTCCTAAAGGGCAACCATACTTCTATGTTTGCCAATACCCTCTCTGCTAGAAATGAAGTATGTAAAGCACTAAATCTTAAACACAATGAAGAATAGTTTTTAACTTTGATGGCAAGTCAACACATCCTGCTAGTATACCCTACTAGATCATCTAAGCTTAAAAAAATTTATATTATTCACCCAATATTTAAAAATAATCTTCAAAAAACAGACTGCAAACACTTCTTTGACTATTTCTTCAGTAAGTTTTTCAAACCAAAACAAATGACACTGCACACAATTCATCCCAAAGTATGCTGATCTTCACTAGTAACATGTGCAGAATTAAGATTAGACATGTTTTGGCATCATGGATGGAATCATTTCAACTGCAGAGCATTTAAGCTATGTGGGAGTTTCATTCATCATGTCTAACGGCGAGTTCCCATATGCTTACAAGGTTCAAGGATTTTTTCAAATAATTTCAAGTACATTTTAATCATTTAGAATTACCCAGTAACTTTGGCATTGGTTTTTTGGTTTTTTTTTTTTTTTCAAACAAAGGCAAAATTAGAGGACATAAAGCAAGCCCCTATGTCTAACAGCCCACATGTTTGCTCATTGTTTCCATCTTTAATAAAAGTGAAAGTGTTTAGGGTATACTGGCTATTGTGTTTTACAACATCTACAACATAGAAACTTTTCATTGGGGCAATTAATTGATATTGTGACACAGTTAAACAATCAAGGCAGCATCTGGTGCATGTATAACACTCAGCCTCCTACCTTAGGAGCTTTGGCGTGTCTCCCACATCTGGCATCTTTGACAAGGCTGAGATCCAGTAGCTCCGTCTCCTGGAAGGCAAAAATGTGAAATCATTAAGCAACCACACGGATCTTTCTTCTTTGTTTTATGCCATTGATATCACTTAAAAAAATATCTTGAGACTTGACTGAAGACTTCTCTGCAGTTGGGATATTTCTTTCCTCTTATATCACTTCTCAACTGAATTAGAATGGAAACAATGTTCTCACTCATAGGTGGGTGTTGAACAATAAGAACACATGGACACAGGGAGGGGAGCACTACACACTGGGGGCTGTTGGGGGGAAACAGGGGAGGGACAGCGGGAAGTGGGGAGATGGGGAGAGATAGCATGGGGAGAAATGCCAGATATAGGTGAAGGGGAGGAAAGCAGCAAATCACACTGCCACGCGTGTACCTATGCAAAAGTCTTGCATGTTCTTCACATGTACCCCAAAACCTAAAATGCAATAAAAAAAAGGTAGCTAACTGTTAACTGCTCAGTCATACATTTTGAAAACAAAAAGTGTGTGGTTATGTCCTCAGTCTATTCTATAAGCCATTCTTAAATCACAATGAATCAGGTCTGCTTGTTCTTCCTGTTGAATATAATTGTGGGAGTCACTCTGAGTGTAAGTGAGGGTATGAGGGTATGTCGGTGGGGGAAGGATTAGGGAGGAAGATGTAGGGAGGTGCTCCCATTGGCTCACATACATACGCAGCTTATCTGGCCAAGGCAGAGATACAAATCTGCCTCCCCCAGTCCCCAGCCTTTTGCACACATACCTCATGCCCTGATCTTTTCAATTAATCATTACCCATCATTGAACACCTATAATATGCAAGTTATTCTAGGGAATAAGACACACAGATGTGATTGCTTTTCTGGATGGACTTGCCATCAAATAGAAGTATAAATAAATGTATATGTGTAAGACAAAGGGGAATGTGTTAAGGCCAATTTTAAAGTTAACTACTATGGTGGAAGGGGGCAGCAAAGAAAACACAGTTTTTCTCCTAGGGGGCTCAGAGAAAAGTTTATGAGAAGTCATTAAGCTTGGAGAAAAGAAGTGGGGAGGAAGAGGGCTTCTCCCAGTTGAAGGGGAAAATATGAGCAAATGCCTAGATGAGAAAAGTCCAGAGGTTTTGGCTGAGCCTTGAGGTATTAATGGTCTTTAGAGACAGAGAAAATTGCAGGGAAAGGAGGTAGGGAGAAAGATAGAGAAGCATCCAGGATTAAAGAACCGCAAAGGTGCAGGCACAGCGGTGTAGAAGGATGGAAGGGGACTTACGTGGGAGGACGTTCAGTATTCCATTTGGCTAGAGCACAGAACACGTGAAAAGAAGTCATGGGAGATAACACCAAAAAGGAATATGGGCCAAAGGATGGAAACCCTAAATGTCTGGCTAAGGAGACTGAGCCATGAGGTTTGTGACACACACAGGTCACTGCGTTAGACAGTGGACTCTACCACCAGCCAGGTAGGATGGCGGTGCAACGAGCAGTTGTCTTAAAGTGACTCCAGATGTTCAAACTATGATTCCTGGACAATGAGCAAGTTGGATGGAGCATCAAGTCCCCTTCTCCCACCAGAATGCACTGCATCCTATTTCAGCTGCCAATAGACCCTCTGGATAGGAGTGGCTGTAACTTCTCACTGGCCAAGCTCCCTAAGAACCAGCACCTTTTGTTCTTAGGCAACTTCTTTAAAGAGCTGCCGCCAGTTCCAAATGTCTGGTGCAAACTGGTCTGATTATTTTCCCGCATCTAAGATTGTCATGTAATGAGGGCCAAATTATAGGTGAAGCCTCACCCCTCGAATGCAAACCCACACAGCAGATCCAACAGAACAACTGATACACCTCTCTGTGGGATGAAGGGTAGATAGGAAACAGTGGGTCTCTGCTCTTGCTCACCCTGATCTTATAAGTCACCTTTTCCCCATTTTAGAAGATTCCTTAGCCCGTTGCATGCTGTATCTGACCCTGTGGAAATCCTCCCAATCCCTGGAGTGTGAAAGGTGACAACCCATCAAGGACCATGCAGGACAGAGTGACTGGTGCCACAGTTACCCAAAGGCCACATCATCCACAATACTGGAGGTTACCTATGAGTGCTAGAAAACAATGGTCTCAACCATGTTCAATGCTCCGCTTAGGCAAATACACATTATAGAGCCCTCATTGAATAAATGGGGTGGAAAAACTGGACAGGAGTACGTTAAGCATATGCCTAAGTTTCTTCATCTCTGCAGCAATGACAACTAAAATATTTTCTGGAAGAGGAGAAACAGTAAGGGAACCAAGCTTGAAGAAGTTTAATCTAGAAAATGGGAACTAAGTGGAGATTTGAAAGACGAGAGATGAGAGACAAAATGAAGGTAGGTAATTGGAAGAAAGAGGAGAGAGATGCCACGGAGGAACTGACTGAAGCAAAGACGGAAGTCATAAAACATGCTGCAGTTTCCACCTTCCCTACATTGAGACTCAGAAGTTTGGGCAAAATGATAGTGCATTCTGGAGATGTTGGTTCGAGGGGTTTATCCAAATGGAAATTCCAGTAATTAATTAACTGGAGCATTATTTACTGAATGCATACAATGTATCAGGTATACACCAGTACTGAGTGTTAAACTAAAACATTCAAAGATAATGTCCCAGTTTTGATGAGCTCACAAACAAACCAATTATTATATAAAAGAGATATTTCAAAGTGCCCTACAGACATGAGTGACAGAGAGCAATGGCATGATTTCAGCCAGTACAAAAGGGTGAGACAGAATTTGCCAGCCTTATAACTGTGTGGTTGGGGTGGGAGGGTGGGTGGTGGTTTCAGAGAGAGGAAATTGCAGGTACAAATTCACAGAGGCAGGAATTGTGTACAGAAAACTACAATTCACTTAGGATATGTCACAGAGGTATATGGAGCATTAGCAAACATCATTTTGGGATTTAGTAGTTATTACATGGGTGTTCTCTTCATAATTATTTATAAAATACCAACATTTATGTTTAATATTTTCCATATATGTTGCATGATGTTTTACATCTATGTAGGATAAAAATATCTCTCTCTCACACACACAGTATTATGTTTACCTAATTTATATGTATATCTATTTATTAATATATGTATATAAATATATTTATTTATACATATGTATATAAATATATTTATATATATGTATATAAATATATTTATTTATATATATGTATATAAATATATTTATTTATATATATGTATATAAATATATTTATATACATCTAAATTATATAT
>CAUYLG010046206.1:0-47529 GCA_963573385.1 Cacajao melanocephalus
GTGGCACATATACACCATGGACTACTATGTAGCCCTAAAAAAGGATGAGTTCATATCCTTCGCAGGGACATGGATGAAGCTGGAAACCATCATTCTCAGCAAACTGACACAAGAACAGAAAACCAAACACTGCATGTTCTCGCTCATAAGTGTGAGTTGAACAATGAGAACACATGGACACAGGGAGGGGAGCATCACACACTGGGGCCTGTCAGAGGGTAGGGGCCTAGGGGAGGGATAGCATTAGGAGAAATACCTAATGTAGATGACGGGTTGATAAGTGCAGCAAACCACCATGGCACGTGTATACCTGTAACAAACCTGCACATTCTGCACATGTATCTCAGAACTTAAAGTATATTAAAAAAGAAAAGGGAAGATACATGGGAAGTGTCATTCTTCCTGTCTACCTATAATCTGCATATTCATTGTTGAATGCAATCCTAAACAAGGATTCTTGCTGACAAAGGTCTTGCTCTAATGGCAGGTTGCCAAGTTGTGATGCCACCATAATCCTAGAAAATTAGGAAAGAGATTTAAAAAATGCAAAGATTTCAGTCATTCTGTTTTGTTGCTTAAATTTTATATTTATGGTAAGATGACAAATTCACTGAATATATATAATAGGAAATGAAATGTTATGCAATACCAACATTTCATTTCCTTCCTGAAGGAAATATCATATTAAAAATAAGTAGTACCATCCAAATCTTTCTGAAAAGTAGAATTATATTTTAGTAGGTTAGGTATTTATCAGGCTGCATTTTGTATTTTAGCATCAACAGCCATTAAAGGAAGAAAAATTGAATGTCTTGTATAGGAGAAAATGCATATCCTCAAAATTGTTTTGACTCTCCACTGGTGCCTTCAATGTTCATATTCATAACAATAGTATAAATGTGAAATAATATAGCTTGGCACTAGGGTAAAAAACTACTTCCTTCAGCTGTACTTATGATGCATGCTATCTTTCTTATTTATAGAAAATAATATGAACATGGCGTTATGAGTCACCTTCACACTTCTGTGCTATTCTTTCCTCCTTACATCAGCCCACATCAATAGGATATTGCTTGCAAAATAACATGCCAGTACAATTTCCAGTTATTTCAGTATCAAACCTCTCTTGCTTATGGGAAGAAAGAGATCAGGTAGAATGAGTATGCATGTACTCAAATGGGGCTGAGCTCTCCAGCTTATTTAGTCTCACTAATCCAATAATAAATGAAAAATCACTCATTCTTTATGCCCCATTTGAGCTAAACCCACTGATACAGCACATATTTTTATTCCTGCAGAGTATTTCTGTCTCATTTACCCAGTGAAATCTAATCTATAAATTCCAACAAATAGCATATAAATTATATATTCCATAATATTTTATATACTTATTATACTGCAATACTGTTAAAGTCTGAGAAATGCCCATGTGCTGAGGCAGAGAGAAGTCATCCTTTAAAACTGTTATTAATTTCACCAACATTTTCCAGAGTACCATTTCCCTGATACCAAAAATAGTGGGGTTGATGTTTTGAGTTTCTGGGAATAAGAGCTCAATCTCTCCATGTTACAGTGTAGAAAGTTATTAATATAGTGCAGACTGAAATTAGAATATGCTATTGGTCATTGCCCAAGACAACAAGAAAACCCATTAAATTTTCAAGTAGAAAATTTGGGAAAAATTCTATTGAACTGTCTTGGATTTTTTATATAAACAAAAATACACACATATTGTGTCTGAACCGTTAAACATTTTGTATTTACTCTTTCAGCAGTTAACCCAAGTAACTTGTACAATGTAGAATCACGACAATAAGAAAACTACTGATACTTCTACTATCCAATCGAGTCCTGAGCAATAATTCAAAATTCATTCCCTTAGAGTGCTAAGGCTTAAAACAGCTAGGAGACATGGACCTCTGATATGTGACTGTAGTGTGATATTCATGGCTTTACAATATTTTGGAATCTGAAGTGTACCTACTTTCCTAAATAACTGGATGGAGACAAAGTTTTAGGGGAATCCAAAGCTCTTCCTTTACCTTTTTCTTTGCTCTGTCCCTAAATCTTATAAGAAATTCTACAGTGTGTTGGGTTTAAGGACCTATTATTTGCCACTGCTAGTGCATGGTGTTATTCTTTCTGCCTGATTTTTAGAAGTTTTAAAAGTTGTGGTCTCTTTAGTACACTTCCTTTTCTGCTCTCTTTGTGTTTCCTCAAGCCAGAGTGAGCAGAGCCACAGCCACTTCGTGAGCTCATTCTGTTCCATTTGCTTTTTTGTCCAACTTTTCTCTTTGTATGTAGACATTGGGGAAAAGCACTCTAAACTTCACAAAGATCACAGAAAGAAAAAAATAATATTTTATACTTATGTGGGGGAAAACTGAAGAGGGGGAAAACTCAAAAACCGAGTACTACAATGAATTAAATAATCACAACATAAAAACTCAAGATTTATTTAAAATGCTAGGCTGGTTTAATGTTCTATAAGCAACAATTATAATTTATGACATTAAGAGGTCAATGAAGAAGCATGTGATGGCTTGTTATTTTATGAACTTGCATGGTAATGATCATTCTGTGGAGCAATTAGTCACCTAATAGTGACATACAACTCCCTGCTGATCCTGCATAGATTTCTGTGTTTGGAAGTGTTTCCTAATGCCATTAGTGAACAAAGCAGTCTAGGGACCTTCGGGATTTGAGAGGAAAGGAAAGGAATCAACAGGAATAGAGCCAAGAGTGAGGACAGCCGTCAAATCAAGGTAACAGGGCAGAGCATTTGGGCAGTTAGCATGCTGAAAGGCAGGGTTGGGGCATGGGGACTGGGACTGTGAAATCTCTCCCTCCCATTTTAGAGACATTGAAACAACTAGAAACACTCAAGCAGGGATTTAGGTATAAAAAATAGTAAGAGACAAAATAGCCAGAAAGAATAAATGACATGATTTCAATTTAAAGATAAAGCAAGAGTCCTGAAAGAGAAGGAAATGGTCAATATAATATGGATATTTTGATATTGAGCCATTTAATAACTAGTCTATGGTTCCTTGAACCTCATCCTGATACTCCTATAAATAAGACTAATGAGGGAGCAAAGTGGCGTAGCTGCTGCAGTTGGGGGATTTAATGTTAAGGATTAAAGAAAGGTGTCAGAGGAGAAACAGGCAAACCAAGGCAGGGAGGATAATGCAGGATGGGACCATACTTGCAATACAAGAATAAAATGGAAGCTTGAAGACACTGTGGGCTTTAGACACATTTTTGCTACTTCTGTAATATTGAGTGCATCTCTAATTTTTGAAATAATTTATTCTAATGGAATGTTATTACATTTTCTAAGATCTGAAAGAATAAACCTAGCACAAGGCATAGAACATAGTATTTATTCAGTCAATATGAATTATTCTTTCCTTACCGGGACCCAGTTGAACACTTTCATGAAAAAGATAACAGTAGGCAACTTAAACTTGTTAATGTTTTCCTTTATGCATGCTTCATGTAGTAGCCATTAATGCCATTTGCCAACTCTTTCTAGCTCTCTGCTTCACAGAACAAGGTAGGCTTGCATTGCTCTGCTCCATTTGATTGGTGGGGTAATTTTGGCCAATGGTATGTGAGAGGAAGTAAGTTCTGTCACATTCCCCTTGTTACAGTAACTGATCACATCTGAAAATATAACTAAACCGTCACCTTCGGTTATTTAGTCACAGACAGAGCCTCCTTGACAACAAAAATATAGCAAATAACGTCGCAAGTATGTAACAAAATCATGTAGCAGGCAGTGTACAAAAGTGAGAAATAAATATTTGTTGTTTTCTGCGACGAGGACTTAGAGCTTTTCTTACTGTAGCATAACCTAGCCTAACGTAGCCGACAGACAGAAGCACTGAATTTCAGTGTATATTGGAATTGCAGGATGTAGCCCAGTGCCACAGCTCTATGGGCAAAGATCAAAAGATAAGAGACCTGTAGTATTGAAAGTAGACAAAAATGTCTCCCACACAGTAATATGATGTAAATGTACAAATATGTAGAATACAAAGAGACAGAGACAGAAGAAAGGCATAATTTTAGAGCAGCAGCAAAAACAGCTGGAGGCATATTAAAGGCTAAGCACTTATTCATTAGAAATAGGAGTTAGGTAAATGCAGAGGTAGAGGAGCTGTGACTTATGATGTAATGGGATCTGGAGAGTAATAGCTATGAGTGTTGGGCCAGCTGGAAGCACAGAACTTAATGAAAAATCCGTAGCTGCTCCCTGCGTGTAT
Organism: Cacajao melanocephalus; assembly: GCA_963573385.1. NCBI lineage: Eukaryota > Metazoa > Chordata > Mammalia > Primates > Pitheciidae > Cacajao > Cacajao melanocephalus. The sequence continues at coordinate 4,272 of CAUYLG010046206.1, forward strand.
CTCTTACATGAATATGAGGTCTATCATGCCTACTAATTGTACTGACAATGTGATATTTCTGCTGGGATATTAAAGGTACTGTTCTACCATTTTGGATAGGAACACATTCCTCTATTATGCCAGGGTATCTCTGATGCCAGTCATTCAAGAAAGAGAAGAATTCTCAGACAGGAAATAGGAATTCTGAGATAGGAAACAGAGAAATACAAATTACTAGTTTGTAGAATGAGTTTGTGACCAAATTGTAACTTTATGCCTTTTCAGAAATGTTCTCTTCTATACAAATACAGCATGAGGAACAAAATATGGTACCAAATAACTGAAACTGAGCTACTTCTTTTTCCTAATCACATGTTAGCATATTTATTTTAGTCATCCTCATATATGATTTTCACAAAGTACTCCCTTTCTTCACCTTGATCTTGTTTTAAGAGCATCGTGCTTAGATTTCAAGATTTAAGTTTTAACCCTGAAAGTGCTCATACTTCTGTCTCCTTTGGTTTAGATTCCAGCCACAATCTGAAATACTGGAGAGGTTTTAAGCCCTTAAGAAGCTAACTGTGCAATGGCAGGTATAAGAGCTTCTGAATCTGAGGAGCTTCTTAACACTTCTCACCGTAAAATGGGATAGTGATGCCTTCTTTCTCAGATTTTCTATGACTTGAATGAGACAATGTCTTTACAGTTTCTGACACAGAAATGCAACATCAAAATATTGCTTATCTACTCCAATCCCCCTTTCACTCATTATCCATCTAAATAATTGTCCATTCAGAACATTGTGCTTAGCAACGTAGCATATTTCTCTTTGTGTTCGTAACACATATGATTCAACTGCAGATACTAAAAGTGAAGAAAATGCCAAAAAAAAATATCACATTATGTTGCTTTCCCTTTCCAGTGATCCATTCAGGGGGCTCCAATGTAATATCTGATCCTAATCTTTTCCTGTACATGTTTGGATAGTGTAAATTTAGACAGTGTAGGTTTGTATTTTAACATTTTAATTGAGAAATGTGTGCTTAGCCTATTCTGACAACCTAATCAATTTCTCTAATAAAATCCATAAAGGATATCATCATAATAAGCATCTGTTATAACATCTACTCTTTAAATATTTAGCTTAATGTATTTGTTAATGGGAATGCTTATGCATAGTTTTCCACAATACTTCACAGTAGTGGATAAGCTCCATTTTCCTTCTACATTTCGGTAAACATATGTTCTAAGGTAAAGAAATAATATAGTAATATATAAAAGGTACTTACTGACCACATATCACCAGGAACAAACTTGTAGAAAAATGAGATGAGGTTTATCATGCTTGCTGCAGCAAATGGAACCATATTCCAGGAAATCCTAGGAGTCCCTCAGAAATAGGATTTGGGAGGAACTGCTTATAGGATTAGAGCTTGTGCTTTGCTCTAAGGAGGGTTCAAGAGATCACTGTCCTATTCTGGATATGATGTCATCAACAGGGATAGTTCAGCAATTGGATATCATATACAAGTATATGTTATATTTCTAGGAGATGGGAGGTTTCAAGCTGGACTACAGCTAACATTGGTAAAAAAAAATGCAGCGGTCAGTTATATCTGTCACAAAAAGGAGATGTCTAGTTCCTTTTGTGTTTGCAGAGTGCTCTTGTCTCTATCTTATTCCAGGTAAGGTCACTGAGTGGCTTTATTTGAGGATTTTTTTAAAGATCCTGTTAAGTGTTGTGTACATTCAACATCATGGGCCAGTAACCACTGTTTTATTTTATTATCCAATTTATACCTGAGTTATAACTGTCTGCAAACATTTGCCATAAATAATTACTGGGAGTCCTGAAAGGCTAGTGCTCAGGGAAAGAGTGATGAAGATGAGAATGGTAATACAAACTAAGTTAAAACAATTTGAACACCAGACTTGGTCCTATTAGGAGAACAGCTGAGATAGGACTGGATCAGAGTTTACATCTCTCTCCTGGGTTTCTCATAAAATAAGCGCACATGTATTTTTAAAAATTTATTTTACTTTTATTTCACAAATAATTCATATATGTATGGGATATAATATGATGTTTTGATATATATTTACATTCTGAAATTATTAAATCAAACTAATTACCATATCCATAACCTGACATATTTATTATTTTTTGTAGTGAGAACATTAAAGATCTACTTTTAGTAATTTTGAAATATGCAAAACATTACTATCAATTATAGTCACCATTCTGTGTAATAGATCACTAAAACTCATTATTTCTGTCTCACTAAAACTTTGTACCCTTTAACTGACATCTCCCCTTTCCTCATCCTTCTCCAGTCCCCGAGCCCTTGATCACCACCATTCTACTCTCCATTTCTTCTTTCTTTTTATTGTACTTTATGTTCTGGGGTAAACGTGCAGATCATGCAGGATTGTCGCATAGATACACACATGGCAATGTGGTTTGCTGCCTCCATCCCCCGTCACCTACATCTGGCATTTCTCCCCATGTTATCCCTTCCTGACCTCCCCGTACCCCTGCTGTCCCTCCCTTGCCCCCCACAACAGACCCCAGTGTGTGAGGCTCCCCTCCCTGTGTCCATGTGTTCTAATTGTTCGTCACCCACCTATGAGTGAGAACGTGCAGTGTTTGATTTTCTGTTCTTGGGTCAGTTTGCTGAGAATGATGGTTTCCAAATTCACCCATGTCCCTACAAAGGACACAAACTAATCATTTTTTATGGCTGCATAGTATTCCATGATGTATATGTGTCACATTTTCCTTGTCCAGTCTATTGTTGATGGGCGTTTGGGTTGGTTCCAGGTCTTTGCTATTGTAAACAGTGCTGCAATGAACATATGTGTGCATGTGTCTACTCTCCATTTCTCTGAGTTGAACTTTTCTAGATTCCACATATAAGTGAGATCATGTGGTATTTGTCTTTCTAGACACATGTGTATGTTTTAAATTCAGATACTGAATTTTGTTTAAAATGTTTTCAATTCATTAAAGCAAAAATTTAGAAAGTGAAGGCAATTTGTATGTATACTTTCAAATGATAATAATCTTCAGTGAGGACAGAGAATGTGTCAACTACCAACAGCATAAACTCTAAGGTCATACATTTCTATACAAGTCAATTAAGCACAGAATAGAATGGTGGTTTCCAGAGGCAGAGAGGATGAGAAAATAGGTAGGTATTAGTCAAAGGGTACAAAGTTTTGACTACACAAGATGAATAGGTCTTACAGATCTGTACAGCATAGTGTCTATAGTTAACAATACTGTATTGTATACTTAAAAAATTGCTAACTGGGTACATATTATGTTGTGTTTGTATCACCATAATAATAAGAACAAATAAGAGGGAGGGAAGAAACTTTTGACAGTGAAGGACAGGTTTATGGCATAGATTGTGGTGATGGTTTCATAGGTATATGTTTACTTCCGAACTTAAATTGTATACATTAAATTTGTGCAACTTTTTGTATTTTAATTTACTTTAATGAAGTGGTTTAAACAAAGAACCTCCAGTATCTTGTAAATGTAATATGTATTCTCTATTAATGGATCTTACTGGTAGTAAATCAAATAAGTAAAAGCAATTACTGTCTTATCTAGCTTGAGAGAGAAAATGATGTTCCATACCAGGTTTCTGTAAAGGTCTTACTGCTTCAGTTAAAGTCGAAATCACCATGAAAATCTATCTTGAAATAACATCAAACCTGATGAGCAATCAATAAATACGAATAATTGTTAAATGATTTTTTGGAAAAGAGTTTAGTGCCTTTTGAAGCACTATCCTGATTTCAACTATTGCTTTAAAGAAAAAAATAATTTTTAAAAATCCTGGTTGATAATCAAAGGCTAAACTTATAAGGTTGATAAATAAGAAACCTGGACACATCCTCACCCAGTAAGACAATTTCTCAATCTTTTTAGAAATATGAGATATATAATAAGTAGGTGCCTTTTGAAGCACTGTCTTGATTTCAACTGTTTTATTTATTATTATTGTGATTTTTGAGATTGAGTCTCACTCTGTCCCCCAGCCTGGAGTGCAGTGGCTCTATCCCAGCTCACTGCAGTTTCCATCTCCCAGATTCAAATGATTCTCCTGCCTCAGCCTCCTGAGTAGCTGGTATTACAGGGTCCCGCCACTATGCCCAGCTAATTTTTGTAATTTTAGAAGAGATGGGGTTTCACCATGTTGGCTAGGCTGGTCTCGAAATCCTGACGTCAAGTGATCCACCCACCTTGGCCTCCCAAAGTGCTGGGATTATAGGTGTGAGCCACTGCGCCCAACCCTCAACTAAAGTTTTAAATAAAAAAAAAAAAAAAAGAATTTCAGCTTGTGTGACTCACTGAAAGAAAAATTATAGTCTTATTAAGTTTATTCACACACACTGATACTTTCTAAACTAATTATTTCTAATATCCATAATACAGAAAGAAAAAATAGAAGCTCATTGTAACTATGACTAAGCTATTACCTTCTTCACATGTTGTTTCCATTTTAATGAAACAACACGTGTTTTAATGGAAACACATGTTTTAATGGAAATAACATGTGAAGAAGGTAATAGCTTAGTCATAGTTACAATGAGCAGGTCCACTAATGCACAGGAAGCAGAACTGAGAGGTGTTAGTGCACTGACTGAGCAAAGAGAATAATCTTTTGGTATTAAACACCTTTACATTTTTTTTTTTTTTTGGAGAGAGGAAGTGTGCCTAGGAGAGTAAGCACAGCGATGGGTTGCAGGAAGGGGACAGAAAGGAAAGTACTGAGTAGTATTCAAATGAAGGGTTTTTGGGACAGACAGATCTGAATTTTTCTCACTAGCTCCATCACCTTTGTAAGAGATACAACCTTCTTTTTTTTTTTTTTTAATTATACTTTAAGTTCTGGGTTACGTGTGCAGAACGTGCAGATTTTGTTACAGAGTTATACACGTGCCATAGCGGTTTGCTGAATCCATTACCCTGTCATCTACATTAAGTGTTTCTCCTAATGCTATCCCTTCCCCCAGGCCCCACCCCCTGACAGGCCTTGGTGTGTGATGTTTTCCTCCCTGTGTCCATGTGTTCTCAGTGTTCAACTCCCACTTGTGAGTGAGAACATGCAGTGTTTGGTTTTCTGTTCATGTGTTAGTTTGCTGAGAATGATGGTTTCCAGCCTCATCTATGTCCATGCAAAGGACATGAACTCATCCAGTTTTATGGCTGCATAGTATTCTATGGTGTATATGTACTACATTTTCTTTATCCAGTCTATCATTGATGGGCATTTGGGTTGGTTCCAAGTCTTTGCTATTGTCAACAGTGCCACAATAAACATACGTGTGCATGCATCTTTACAACAGAATGATTTATAATCCTTTGGGTATATATCCAGTAATGGGATTGCTGGAACAAATAGTATTTCTAGCTGTAGATCCTTGAGGAATCACCACATTGTCTTCCACAATCGTTTAACTAAATTATACTCCCGTCAACAGTGTAAAAGCCTTCCTAGTTCTCCATATCCTCTTCAGCATCTGTTGTCACCTGATTTTTCAATGATCACCATTGCAATGGGTGTGAGATGACAACCTTCCTTAAACTCAAATTCCTCAACTGTCAGGTGGCAAATATATGTTTTTAGAGTTTAAAAATTTTGCAGAATTAAATAGGTTATATATAAAGTGGTGAGTCTAGTTACTGGCATTTGTTTGTGTTCAATAAGGAATAATTGTGATAATGTCAGTACTCCTTGGTGACTATCATTATGATGACAGCTTTATATTTACAAATCTTTGTATCTGTATGTTTTATGTAAATATAGAAAAAAGTACGTACTTTCTGAAACTTACTACCTCAAGGAAACTTCAATTAAAGTTTTAATAACCATCCTTAACCATCATTCCACGTATCTCTTTGTGCATATACATCATATATTACACAACTATAGGTGATATCACATAATACGTAACTTATTTTCTATCAAAGACACTGCTAAAAACAATTATCTTTCTTTCAGTTGTTTTTTTTTGTGTGTGTGCTCTCTCTTCTTTCTTCCTGCTGGTCCCCACAAGAGGGTAAGCAATATTAACAGCCAGGTGTTTATAATTTCAAATTCTTCTCAATGCTCATGAAATTATGTACATGGGTATACACACATACTTAAACATATAAGGGATTTATTTTATATATGCAGCTATGCACATTGGCTTTTCATTGAACAACAAATGTTGTAAATCTATCCAAAACAATTGGGATAGCTTCTATTTATTATTTGTAATGGTCGCATAGTGCTCATGGTGTCTGTACTATGATTTATTAAAATAGTCACTATTTCTGTTTTCATTTTATAAATAGTGCTGAAATAAACATCTTTGTATCAAATGTCATTAAAGACCTTTTACTAGCTTTCCCTTCAACCTCTGTATTTGGGTTTGTTAATTAAATATTTTAACCTAAACTATTATGAATATTTTCTGCATTATGATTCTTTAAATATTCCATATTTTTCACTAATAGTCACTGTATCATTGTGCATTATTTATATGTTCATGGCTACATATATTATATGTCTTATATGTATGTATAGTGTCAAAATGGGTGAAAAAATTGGCTGGGCATGGTGGCTCACGCCTGTAATCCCAGCACTTTGGGAGGCCAAAGTGGATGAATCACAAGGTCAAGAGATCAAGGCCAACATGGTGAAACCCTATCTCGACTAAAAATACAAAAAAAAAAAATTAGCTGGGTGTGGTGGTGTGTACCTGTAGTCTCAGCTACTTGAGAGGCCGAGGGAAGAGAATCTCTTGAACCCGGGAGGTGGAGGTTGCAGTGAGCTGAGATTGCGCCACTGCACTCCAGCCTGGTGACAGAATGAGACTCCATCTCAAAAAGGAAAAAAAAAAAAGAAAAAAAATTAAGATTTCCTCTTCTATTTATCTTTTCCTATCTTCCATTTTCTGTTTGGTTCAATAATTATTTGGTTAGATGGTAATTTTCTTCATAAAATATGTGTGTATGCTATATTCTCTGAATTTTTAAAAATATCTTGACAGGTGAGCTTTTTCTTTGGGTTCTGAATTTTAAAATTGTGTCTTTTTCTCTCACTAGCTTATAGTATGCTCCTCTGGTTTCAAGTATCTAATGCCTGATTCTTTTCCTTTGTAAATATCTTTCTTTTTTCACCCTCTGCCAGATTTTGTAAGGTTCTTCTTTTTATCTTTGGAGTACAGAAATTTTTATCAGGATATGCTTAAGGATTATTTCTCATCAAGCCTAAATGGAATTAAATGAATCTATTCAATATTCAGATGAAGTCTTTTTTTAACCTTAGGGGAAAATGCTGTTATTATTAGTTTAATATTCCCCTCTCCTCTAATGGCCCTGCTCTCTCATTTTGAAGTTTTTTTACATTTATATCTTGGATCTCCAGATCCAATATCTAGTGTTATTTTTTTTTCTCCTGAAATTACCATCAGTTTATTTATATCTGTATTTTGAAGTATAGTTTATCTTGACTTTTCAGTTCACTAATTCATTTCTCAATAATGAAGCTCTTCTTGGTGAAAAATTCTTTGCTGAATTGTTAAGTTTAAAGACCTTTTTCTGGTTTCTGCTTGTCTTGGTTTCAGAGTCATATGCTGCAAATCAATGTTCTTTGAACTATTAATCTGTGCCTACCTGCCTACCTTCTGACTTGGTTGTCCTTCTTCTTCTTCTTTTTCTTCTTCTCTCTCTCTCTCTCTCTCTCTCTCTCTCTCGTTTCAGAATCTCTGATTGGTTTTGTTATTTGTCTTTTCTCTTCTTGGCTCTGCTCATCGTTGGGGGTAGCATTTGACGTCGAAGGTACTTGAAGCAGAAGCACTCTCTAGAACGGTGAAGAATTAGTAGTCTCTGGCTATCTGGGCTGTCAACAAATACCCTAGGTCACAAGTTATCAGTTCCCCATAGAAGCATCAGAAAGAATCCTCTCTGCTGCCTATTTATTCGGTTACAAAGACCAATGCCATCTAAATTCAGGAGCAATGAAAATTCAGATCAACTCATCTGCAATCCTGAGATGTTTTTCAGCATTCTTGGAGACCAGTAGGTCTGCCGGAAACAATCCCGGCAGCCAGCATCACCATTCTACTTGGGTAACCATGAATACTGATGGCAAGTTCTCCCTAGGAATTGTGGTGTCCTAAGTCTCTTCCTAAAGCTTTCTGCAGTTGATTGCAGACTTTGGTCTCATCTAGGTAGGAAAAGTCCACTGCCAGTTCTGTAGGATCAGCTCCCAACAAAACAAGAGGCTGAGTTTTCACCTTCTGGTTGCCACCTGCCTCTGAATCTAGCAATTCTTTCACACATAGGTGCTAATTTGAAGTTGGATCAAAGTGGAAAGAGAGGGCTACCCAGATGGTCTAGGTTTACATCTTCTCTAGAGAGTCCTATAATCTTTTGCACTTTAATTGTTCACTTCCCTTCTCATAAAACACTTATCACATTGAATTGCAAATATGTGATTACTTCTCTGATTACAAGGTAATCAGAGCTCCATCAGGGTAGGGAGCATGAACATCTAATTCACGGTTTTATCCATAGTGTGTAACATAATGCCAGCATATACAGGGTGTTCAATAAATATTTGAGTCTAGGTTTCTGAATAGGGAAATGATTATTTTTTTCATCACTTTAAAGAGGCTAAAATGTTGCATATTCAGACAGAAACCTACAAAATATAATCCAGGTTGTGGATAGTTGTGGTTATTATCATTAAGTTTTCTCATACAAATTCTCCTTTTCCTCTTTTCATTTTTCCTGCATAATTTCTTTTTAGCACTAAAGGGCCTTATTTCAATGATACAGATGTACTACAGAGCTAAACACAACAGTTTTGTTAAGGGGATTGAAACATTTTGACAACTTGATACTTTGGAAAAGCCTATTCTTTTCAGATAATGCTCTGATGTAAGACAGGTAGATGGTGCCAAATTTGACAAAAATATAATAGAGACATCACTCACACAAGCTGGGATGGTATTTGAAATTTCTCCCAGAGTGCATATTGTTCTGTATCTTCCAACAATCTCATAGACTGAATTTGAACTTTTAGTTCTGACCTTCAAAGTTCTATTCTCCTTGGCTGCTGATCCCAACAAATCCTTTACCCCTTCAAATTCAGTGACAGTTTCTTTGACTCGTACAAAAAAGTATGTCTTTGGAAAACATCAGTGAGTCCAATTACAGTCTCATTTTCACTACCAGTTATTTTGAAGTCTTATACTCCTACTCTTCCTCCTCCTCCTGTCAGCTATGACATATTTAATACCTATTATATGGAGGTACTATATTATACATGTTAAATATTTTAGATTATTTAATCCTTAAAATAACATCTCTTGAACAAATATTCTTATCAAATTTTACATAGGAGGTCATCAAAGTACAGAAAGCTATATTTTAAAAGTCTTTAAACCAGTAAATGAAACAGCCAGGTTTAAAATTCCAAAGCCTGTAATAGTCCTATCATTCTGACTTGCTAAGATTGTTGAAAAAGTAAAAACATGTTCAGGACTGGAAGAGTGAAAATCCATATTGGACTAAAAAGAAAAAAAAAATCCTGCAGTAAACCAGACCAGGAAGACAGACACATACAAAGCCAGGTGTATAGTTTACTGTAATCGTTGTTGCTCCCAAAGTCACACCGTAAGTGTAAAACATTGTAACATCCATCTCTTTAAGTGATCTCTTATCAATGACGCTTCTAGATTTGCTCTGCTACTCCCATCTATTGCTGGGGATGCCCAGTTGCTAAAGTGTAATTCTTTCATGACAGCATCAAATCCCTAGTTAAACTTCCTTTCTCCTAATCCCACCCTAGAAACAGTATCCAATCCAGATACTGATCCATTCATAATCCTTCAGCAGGAACCTAACCTTTATGAAGGATGATTCCATCTTCTGGAAGAATATTCCTCTGGCATATCCTCCCTTGTTGCATTGAGTGAATAAATCTGATTTTTTTATGACTACAGTCTTGTTCCTTGTGGTCTTTGGCTGATTAAAGTTTTAATTTAAATGCTAGTGTCAGGTATGTGCAGTTATTCATTGGAATAGTAGGAAATCATGCCTATAATTTGACTGCATATTCATTGCCAAAAGTACATGGGAAGGTGAATTGTTTTTATGATACTTCTCAAACATTTGTGTTGATAATATGGATGTTTTAAATTATTTAGTGGCAATGTGGTTCATGTAGTGGTTAAATACCAATGTTTGTTAGTTGATGAATTAGGTTTGCTCTGACTTTACAGTCTGTCACGTAATTTGTTAGGGATTGGGGATACAAAGCTCAACATTTACAGAAGAGTTTAGTAAGTTCTTCGATGAAGTTATACATAGAGTGTTGTGAAGGCTTGAAGCGAGAGAATAATCAAAGTAGGAACCAGAGAGAAAATCAGAGAGGGCAATGAGGCAGGATTCCTGGGGAAGATGTCTCTTGAGTGGAGATTCAAAGGGCAAATAGGATTTAGGTAAATGGAAGAGTAGGAGATTAGAGAAACAAATTTCCCTGTAGACATAATAGCATCTATAAAAGCATGGAAGGGTGAAATGAGAATTTCTCTTAAAGGGAGTGAAGGGAGATTATACAACTGAGGTAATCAAAGCTTTTAGCTTGCTGGGTTTTGTGTGCAAAGATAAGGGGTTGGGACAGTATAATGAAAACTATTTGGGACTATTCTAAATATTGTCAACTACTCTCCCATTACATCTGTACCAATGTGTAGTCTACCTACAATGTATAGATGGCCCCTGACATATGACAGTTCAAGTTATGATTGTTTTGACTTTTTGATGGCATGAAAGTGATGTATATTCAGTATGCTTCTCAACGTACAATGGGATATGTCTTACTAAACCCAACATAAATCAAGGGGCATTTGTATATGAATGTCTCCTTTATACAGACTTGTATAATGACTACAATATTCAATTTTGGATTTTTGCCAATCCATTCAGGTGAAAAATGGTACATCAGTATAATTTTCATTTGTGCTTGTCAATTGTGTTTTGACTGTGCCTACGGTTTTTGTATCCAATATATTTTTGAAGATTACTTTTGCTTCAGTTTTTAGTCTTTCCTTTAACATGTGTAGATTCATGGTCGTAGTGAGGAAGGCGTTATCAATTTCAAGACCATACGGACATTCTCCAGTGTTTTATTCTAATACTGTTATGATTAATTATTTATATTTAGGCCTCTGACACATTTGAAAATTATCCTTATATCTTATAGTATGCAATATAGACATTTATTAATTTATAACATCTAGTTAAATAGATGTTATTCAACTAATTGAATAATCAGTAGGTTTTGTAATGATCAAAGATTCAAATTTCATAACATATTAAATGAATTGTCTGGGCCAGCACCACACTACTATAATTGCTTAGACTTTAGTTATTTATTTGTTTTTGAGACAGTGTCTGGTTCTGTCACCCAGGCTGGAGTTCAGTGGCATGATCTTGGCTCACTGCAACCTCCACCTATCAGGTTCAAGCGATTCTCCCACATCAGCCTCCCGGGTAGCTGAGACTACAAGAGTGTGCTACCACACCCAGCTAATTTTTAAATTTTTTTTTTTTGTAAAGATGGGGTTTTGCTATGTTGCCCAGATTGATATTGAACTCCTGGGCTCAAAGTGATCCTCCCGCCTCAGCCTCCCAAAGTGAGACTTGTTTTATTTTCATTTATTTTTTCATTTTTATTTTACATATTTTCTTGGTTATTTTAAAATTGATGTTAACTAACTTAAGGATCAAGTTTTCAACAAAAACATCTTAGTAAGTTTAACTTGGATTATAGTAAAGTGTAAAATTACCTAGTGAAAAACAGATGTCTTTTTAGGTAGATCTTTCTTGTCTAAGAACACAGGCTTTCTTTTGTTCAGGACGTTCATCCTTCACTTGAATTTTATAGTTTTCTTCATATAAGTCTTACATTATATTTCAATTTAATTTAAATTTTTGTTGCCATTATAACTGGGGACTATTCTTCTGTTAGATGTCCCAACTGTTTCTTGCTGATATATAGAAAATCTACTGGAATCTGCATATAATTATATTATGTAGCTCTATTACTAAATTCACATATTTTTGTAGTGTTTTTAGTTGATTTTCATAGGCAATCTAAATATGTAATTATACCACCTGCATGTGGTAATAATTTCACATTAGGAGATAGTAAATAAATTCATGAAATACAGAAGTGGTAGGGATCTAAAGATTTTAGATACAGAGAAAAGAGACAAAGAAGAGTCTGGTAGCATTTAAGTGGGTACCTAGAGATTAAATTCTCTGAGGTAAGTAAGACAAATAAAGGTCAGGCTTGTAGGGGAAGAAAAAAGTTGAAAAATGATGGAGTTGATTGTGGATATGTTTTGTTTGAAGTATCCGTGGAGTATCCAATAGGCAACTAACTTTTTAGTCTGGTCTTGGCTGCAAAAACGAAAGGTAAAAACAAAGTCTTGGGGACCAATAGCATTGTAGGAGATGGTAAAATAACAGGATACTGTGGCAGACAGTTTTTAAGGTGGCTTTTATGGTCCCTGCCTCCTAGTATTCATCTCCTTGAGTGGTACTCTCCCCCTGAGTAAGGGAAAGTCCTGTGACTTGCTTCCAACCAAAGATGACTGGATGTATTTAATTGTATTACATAAGATTGTTACGTAAAATTATAATTCCCCGTCTTGCTAAGAGACTCTGTACCTGCCTGGATTTGAAGAAGTTTTTGTGTTGGGGGAATTTCTGGCCTACATAGCCAAAAATTGAGGGCAGTCCTCAGCCAGCAAACAAACAAACAAACAAAAAACAAACACACACATACACACACACACACACACTGAGAACATGAGTTTCACATGCTGTAGAGAATGGAATTCTACCCACAGCCATGTGAGATTAGAAGCAAATCCTCTAGTGAAGCCTCAGACGAGATGATAGACCTGGCCAACATCTTGACTATAGCTTTTTGAGACTATAAAGTAGACAACACAGCTAAGCTGTGCTCAGACTCCTGATGCACACAAACTCTGAGATAATAATTGTATGTTGTTTTAAGTTGCTAAGTGTGTGGTAATATTATTATGCAGCAATGGATAACTAATACAGCAACAATAAAAGAAAATGATAAAGAGTTTTATGAGATAGAAAGAAAACAAGTGTGGTGTTCCAAATGTCAAAGGAGGAGAGGATATCAAGATGGAAAAAAACATAGTGAACTGTTAAAAATCACACAGTGCATCCAAGTAAGATAAGCCTATGTGGTATCAAGAGAGAATAAGAATTATTAACATAAAATATAAACACTAGCAAGGAACAATATTATTAATGTGGTTTCGGAAAAAGCCAGATTAGAATATGTTGAAAGTCAGAAAGCAGATATGGATATAAAGACCAAGGCAAATGATTATTTTCATACTGTTTTTCAAGCCTGGGCCTTCTTTACAGTTAAGATTGCAGGTGATTAATATTAGGCCAGTTGCATTCAAATAACACAGTTCCAGCTAATTGTATGTAAATATTGAAAACTATCACAAATGTTATCGTTTTATTATATTCACATATTATATAATATTAAAGGATTGTTCTTGTGAGACAAATGAAATATTACTTAGGTAAATTATTACTTTAACATTTATTAGAGCAAATATTACCAAATTGGTAACGTTTGAAATTCAATTTCTAGCTGTGTTTATATATCTAAACAACTGGATAAAAGTGAACAGATCAGAACACCTGATCATGTGGCATCATGTAAAAAAGATCATGGTCATTTTACTGAATTAAATCACTGATATTGATCACATTAATTAAGCGTTGAATTATAGAAAAAAATGGTATGTGCTAGTAGGCCCAGCATGAATATAAATGCCAGATGATTAAGTAATTTATTATTTCATAGATATAAACAATATGATTCCTTTTTTAAATTATACTTTAAGTTCTGGTATACATGTGCAGAATGTGCAGGTTTGCTACATAGGTATACATGTGCTATGGTGGTTTGCTGCACCCATCAAACTGTCATCTATATTAGGTATTTCTCCTAATGCTATCCCTCCCCTAGCCTCCCACTCCCTGACAGGCCCTGGTATGTGATGTTCCCCGTCTCTGTGTTCATGTGTTCTCATTGTTCAACAACCAATTATGAATGACAACATGCAGTGTTTGGTTTTCTGTTCCTGTGTTAGTCTGCTGAGAATGATGGTTTCCAGCTTCATACATGTCCCTCCAAAGGACATGAACTCATGCTTTTTTTTTAACGGCTGCATAGTATTCCATGGCATATATGTGCCACGTTTTCTTTACCCAGTCTATCATTGATGGGCATTTGGGTTGTTCCAAGTCTTTGCTATTGTGAATAGTGCTGCAATAAAAATACGTGTGCATGTGTCTTTAGAGTAGAATTATTTATAATCCTTTGGGTATATATCCAGTAATGGGATTGCTGGCTCAAATGATATTTCTGGTTCTCAAACAGTGGGTAAAGGATATGAACAGACACTTCACAAAAGAAGACATTTATGCGACCAACAAACATGAAAAAAATCACCACTGATTAGAGAAATGCAAATCAAGATCACAATGAGATACCATCTCACGCCAGTTAGAATGGCGATCATTAAGTAGGAAACAACATATGCTGGAGAGGATGTAGAAAAATAGGAACACTTTTATATGATTCATTTTTAAAAATCTTACTTTGGAATTGGAAAAACAATTAGGTAATATATAGTGAGATGCAGTCATAAAGTAAGAAAACTTTCCGTGTATTGGCACATAACTAATAGAATATTAATGTAACTAAATGAAAGATGTAATTTCATGAGATAACATGAATAATGAATTTTGAGGGAAATATAAATATTATTTGGAGGTTGAAAGGAGTTAATTATTTTGACTAAACATGCACTGGCTATTTGGAAGTCTGTATTTCATAGTAGCACACTTATGGTTTCAGAGGGCTATCAGTTAACAGTTGAAAATATCTGGATTTATTATAAACATTATTTGTTCTATTCATATCTTCAAAAGCAAGAAACAGAAGAAAGAAAATGTCCTTGGAATTTCAATGGCTCTTTCTAAATATATTTGACTTCTTTCATCTAGAAAGCCATTCCTTTATACTAAAATTCATTGCAGACACAAAAAGATGGTAAGATTAAGGAATCCATAGAGATTGAGAGAAATAAGAATTTTCAAACAAGCATCTTCTAAAAAGTTGAATGACCTTTTGACATGGTATTTGCCAGCAATTTTTCCCAGTAATATAGGAAGCTGAGAAATAGCAATAGCTTTGAAAACTTTCATCCTGTTTTTTAAAGCTTGCTCTGATGTTCAAGCAAATTAAATTTCTTTTTGGTGGTTTCTCTGCAGTCATTTTTCTTCATTGATAAAATATGTAAGACTTGAGCACTGGACATTAAATAGCATCCATTTATACAGTGATGTTCCCATTTTTCTTTTTGGTTTGCCGACATGCATTAAGGGAAGGGGGCTTTTTATTTCCTGCACTAAACTTGACTATTACTTTTGAATAGTTCTATTTGTCCTTCTATGGCGTCGTATCTGATGTTTCTTTTAGGTGGGTTGTTAAGCCATATTTGCATTTCAGCCAGCTATACCATCAGAGAATAAGGGGTTTCGTTGGGAAAATATGTATCACATATGGCTTTTAAGATCAGAACACTAGAGATATGCAAAAACAAGGGCAGAAATAACAAGAAAATAAAAAGACAATTTCCTCCAGATTGAGTTGGAGTAAATGATTCAACTGTACTGTTTCCTCCACAATGCCTGGTGTGTGGGCTTAATGAAAGGCTGTTAGTATGGTGGTCAGTACATTTATGTGTCCAGTTTAATGTCTAGAGTCTGGTTGAATAAAGGAACCTTGTTCGAATAGCCACATATAAGACTAGGATTAATTGGAGTTAAGTTTTGCAGGTATTTGTGCTTCAAAGTAATACATTTAAGTGAAGATTCCTCTGATAAGTAAGTTCCAGAGCGGAAGTCCAACAAAGGGAGCTAATCAGAATTGGTAGAAGCTATTCAGTTTCATACATGCCTATGAACTTCAAAGGCTATAAGCAATACAGCTACTTACTCTACAGTTTCTGAGGCATGTGGTTAAGAAAAAAGGCAAGTTATATATAGATAGATACCACTTGCTAAATTCCAGGCCCCAGCTACAGTCCTCGGACCTCATGAATCTTAATGATTAAGGATCACTACCATTGACATTTCTTGAAAAAACTGACTTCGTCTGAGTTAAGGCCATGTACTTCATAAACTACTAAGAATATCACCAACTTTCCAATTCATCATGGCCTGGGCTCTAGGTTTTGATGATGCGGAGGTAAAGCCCATGTGAGAAACAGGTACTTGCAAGGATTTTACAATATAAGAGGTACCTTGATTCTGTGGGCCATCCCAATAACTTACGGGAAGTTAAAAAGATGAATTTGGAATTGGAAGCTCTTCAAGCCTTTTATCTGTGCCCTTTTTGTAGAAATAGCATAGATTAATAATTAAGGAGAGTACAGATAGTGTATCACATTTGGGCAGAATGAATAATATGCAAAATGTACCTTGGACTAGCTTGATTAATTGCGAGAAATACTACTACTTAGTTCAAAATAACAGACTAATTTAATCCAAAACACTGTGGAAGTTTTCCTGATGCCCTTCTTCACCACATGTTCTCCTCCAAGCATACGTACCTGAGCTCATGCGTGAACACATGGACACACAACACACACACACACACACATAAACACACATACACAACCAGACACGCATCCTAGAATTACTTTCAATTTAGGAGAGAATCCACTCTGCGTAAATCCAGCTTAACTTTGCAACTACTAAAAGGTTTGTGTCATGTACAATTTGCTCAATGAACTGGAAAGAAAGTATTTCAAATTTAAAATAACTGAATTTAGTTAATAATTGCAGTGAATTATGCCAGCTCTATGCCAGTAAAAAAAAAAGGACGAATTAAATATACAAATTGAAAATCAGATGACATACTTTAAAACTTCATGGGCTATAAGATACAAGGAATAAAAAAAATATGCATTTCTATTACCAAGAGTTTAATTAAACTGCAAAAAACCTTACAAAGACACTTAAGTCGTTGTGAAAGTAGTTTTTATTGTTGTCTTCTGATTAAAAATGAAAATAAAAAATAAAACATCTGGTGTTGTCACAGGAAAGTTTATTTTAAAATTTTTCCTGGCATTTGGCTGCTGCTTTCACAGGGAGTCAACACAGATACATATAAACATGATGGAATGATCGTTATTTTATCAACATACTCACTCTGTTCCCTATAATTGGCTGACTTCTTTGTAGTCCCCAATCTGTGCTACATATTTTGGGCAGAAAGACTAATCAGAAGAATTAGTCACAGAAAACAAAACAGGACTAATAAGTACTGTGGATATTTATATAAGGCCCAGAATATTGTCTGAAAATGAAGGAAAAAAAAGAACAAAAGAAGGAAAGAATGGAAGAACAATAGAATGAAGGAGAGAAATTTTCTTATCTTGTTTTTATCCTGGTATTTCCGTATCCCTTGAGAAAGCTGCAGCTTAAATTTAAAGAAGCATGGAAAAGAGATACACAATTGATAGCTGTATTTACCATCATCTTAGTTTGGGTTCCTGCAAATGTGGACTCTTTGATAAGGATTTGGGTACAAGTGTTTTATTTTGGATGTGATTTCAGAAAATATGGTAACAAAGTGGGAAAGTGAAACCAAGAATGGAGTAAGGAATTTAAAGCGTCCATTAGTGATCAGGTTAAATCCATGGGAGAATAAACCTTGGAATTTCTACACCAAGGAACCAGGGAGCTGAGATATAAACCCACCAACTCCCATCCCTGATTGGTTGAAGATTGCATCTGGAGCATTCACTCACCCTCATGGCATTTCTGGACTCTTACATCCAGAGAATAGACAGAGGAATCCATAGACACAAATGGGAACTAAAGGAGACCCTAATAGCTTCTGCAATAACTGTGTAATTTTCTTCTCAAATTTTAAAAAAGTTTTGCACCTTAGGGTTTATCTGTGTCCTAGGACTGATTCCAAGTTTGAAAATCACTATTATAAATCTTCATCAGGTAGAATGATTTCATTATAATCCGATAGAATGTGGTCTCCATGAAGATAGAAATTTTTAGCTTTTTTCCCACTACTTGTGTCACCCAACACTTAGAACGTTTCCCAGTTCATATTAATTGCACAATAAAGCCCAAACCGAAATAGCTTAAATGTGAAAATGTATGTCTCATAACACATAAGCAGTCTTTAGAGTTGACAATTGTGGTCCTTTGCTCACAGATTCTCTTCGCTCTTTGCTCTATGGCTGGCTGGCTTCATTCATAGACTAGGAGCAAGATGGCTTCCTCAAATCCAGACCCCATATCAAAATAGGAACAGAGATAAAAGAAAGAGGAGAGCTGCTTCTAAAATACATATATGAATGAATGAATAATAATTTCAGCCCTGATGTGGCTTTAGTGACTGAAGCCAGGAGAATTGCTGAGGCCAGGAGTTTGAGACCAGCCTGAGCAACATATGGAGACCCTATCTCTAATAAATATGTATAAAAATAATATCTATTATAAAAAATTAGGCAGAAGTGGTGACACAAGCCTGTAGTGCCAGTCACTGAGTCAGTAGTACAGGAGTTTAAGGTTGCAGTGAGCTAGGATTGTGCCACTGCACTCAAGTCTGGGTTACAAAGTGAGACTGTTAAAAAATAAAAACAAAATCAAAAGAATATAGAAGACCTTTCCCCGAACCCCCTAGCAAAACCTTCCTTTGTGTTCTAAATCACATTACACATCTATTTCTGAAACTAACCCTGGCAAAGAAGATGGGGTTACTCTTTCACCTCTTGGGATGTAAATCTCTGCAAAAATTAAAGAAATCTTTGGTGTTTATTATTCTTTATTTGTAGTCCTCATTCGAAGTTCTAGGGGGTAGGTTTGGGTAATTTGCCATCATTTCACAATGTAGCACATATATGTATAAATGCATGTTGGAGATGGACTTTTTTTGCCATATGGAAAAGTGAAAATGGACTGAAAGCAAATATCTTTCCCTTGACAAGTTAATTAAGCCTCCTAATCAGTCACAGTCATTTGAACAGCATGGTTGCTGGAATGAGAATTAGTAGGATAGCATGATGGACAAATGGGATACATTTTGTAGAAGAAAATATCTTTGACAAATATGTAAATGTTATGAAAATATGATAAAAGGAAAGCCATGTTTTGAAAGAGAAAAGGCAACTTAGTTATTAGCCAATGGGGCAGATATTAAGGAAATTTATTTGAGAATTCAAGAAATGGAACTGTGTGCTTGATTCATTAATCCTATTCCACCCAATACATTATGATATTTTATATCTATTTTCCCACTTGATGACAAATTTCTTGAGAGTATATTGTTTTATCTTTTTCATTAGGTCCAATTACATTGTCATACAGATGTTTGTTGCATTAAATTAAATAAAATAATTTAGTTTTATAAGCTACTGGCTAAATTACTTTATAGGGTTCCACAATTTTTTCAAAATTGTCTTAAAAGTTTAGCTACTGGTAATGACTAACATTAATATTTCCCTAATAGTTCTCACTATTTATCTTCATAAATTCTTTTCTAGCTAATGAAATTATAGAAGATGGAAGTGTTTTGTATTTTCCCAACTAAGATCATGTTTTACATATTTTGGCATACAGTAAATTAACTCATCATCCATATTTATTTCACAGATAAATATTATAATTTTGGTAGAAAAGGTCAATTTTATAGCTATTTTCATACATTTCGCAAACTAAAAATACCAGGAGACATGATTTCTTCCATATTTTTTGATACACATATAAATTTTACTAGGTTGCAATATCTTTAATAAACACTTGTTTTCTGTTTTTAAGAACTAAGCATTTTGTCCCAGAAATGTCAATATTGTTGTGTAGTTTTGTCACAATCATTTAAAATGCCTGCATATAATGTAATGGAAATGCTATGCTATGATTTAAATAACTACTTCCTCACTTTTGTATATTGACCATTTTCTCTCCAGGTTTTTGTGACCATATCAATATCCCAACATACATGTTCTCACAGGGTATATATGTTTCACAGAGTATATTTCTTGATATGTATTTATTGTCTGAGTGAGTGCATGGGTGTGCATTCTTTTAGAATGATCTTGTTATTTCTGACTAGGGCCCTAAGGAGTTGCTAAATCTCCTAAATACATGATCTGGAGTTAGAATCACTTAGAAGATACCTTGGCCTCAGTGTCCCCACCTCTTGAAAAGAATAATGGATTCTGAGCTTTACTGTGAGAGGACCCTTTGGTTGCAAAAACAAAACAAAACTCCAGAAAATCACTTGAGTTAATCTGAAGGAAAAAAGTAAAGAAAATTTCAAGAAAACCAAAGCAGGAAACAGCCTTACCTGAAACGCAACACAAAATATGAAGAGTCTTCCATGACCAAGGTCCCTTCACCTTAACATCTCCTGTTTGCTTAATGGATTTTCCTTTTCTTGCTCTGTTTATGTCTGTGTTGCTCTATTCTCTGCTTCCTCCCTTCCTTTAATTGACCACAATCCATCATGTTAAAATGCAAATGAAGCCACTTTCGACCCTTGAGGTTACAAGACCTTCTCTAACTAATGCTCACAATAAGTTATAAATGACTCTGTCCACCAAATTCCCAGAAGACAGAAACTATGTTTCCTGACTTGGATCAGGAGTCTGTTTAGCCACAATTAAAGGAAGAAGTTAGTGTTGAAGCATTTTAGATCCCCACTTCTGTTAGTGTGGTAAAGATGGAAATTCTCTGAAAAAGGTACCCAGGCTTGCAGGCATCCTAAAATGTACTATTTATAAATTTTGAAAGTACTTCACATCTATTAAAGTGATAGATTCCTTTTTAAATATGTATTATTCATCAATAATATTATCAATATTACGTATTTTATCCAACAATAATATTTTACTGTATTTCATTTGTTGGACATGGTAGTATTTATTGTGGAAAAAGAATGGTAAGGCAGAGTCCTCTACATCTCCATCCATTTAACTTGAGAGCTCGTTAGAAATGTAGAATGTACTGAGTAAGAATCTACATTTTGTCTAGGTGCTCTATAGGTTCTGTGAATACAGTACCTACCTCATGTATCATTCCACTGGAAGTCAGGGTACACTAAGTATTTAATTCCTGGATCTGTCTCTAATGCAATTTATTCAGTTCTATGTCTATTTCTAGTCCTTACCAAACAGGTTCATCTCAGTATTGCTAGACCATGGACTAATTTTCTTCTCTGTAATTACTCAGTGCTTTTAAAGTGTCAACTCTTGACTTGATTACATAAAGTTCATCAATTTTATTTTATGTATGTTATCCTACTGATGTTCTTAATTGCTCTGGTAAAAGTCTATGAAGTATAATAATATCTAGAAATGTAGTTCACCCATATAATTATTTTTGTAAGTCTCTTCAGTAAGAAATGTGATGGAACTTTTATGTTTTCAGGTGGAGGAAAAATATATATTTCAAGCTAAGTGTTTCTCAGAAATATTTCCCTCAGTTCAGCTACCTTTTTCTTCATGGTATTTTCATTATGAATGAAAATATATTTTTCCCTATTTGCTAGCTACAGTTAGAAATTTGCTGTTTAACTCTTCCCTAACTACCACATGTAGATTATGCATGTATAATTTAATGTGGATTTTAAAGAAAAATAGGAGATTCCTTGAACTTTATATTTACTATGCTTAATTTTTTATTCTTCAATATGTTTGTTTCTCTTAGTTGAGGCAAATAAATATATTTCTCAAGAATTTCTGCATAGTAAGTTGAAATATATATCATATTGAATTAATCTCAACCCTGACATTGATGGATTTATTCATTCCCTTTTTTTTTTTTCAACAACATTGAACACCACTGGTCGGGTATAATGCCATTAGTTCTGGGAGTGCAGAAAGTACACATAAGCTACAAGTAACTGCAGCTACTAAGGCAAACTTTTTTATACTCATATTTATTTATTTAATTAGCAGGAACAGCAAGGATATCCCTTCTTCTTTCCTCTCGCCTTCCGATCTTCTCTAGTGCCTTTGCTGGCCAAAGGTAAACATTTTTTTTTCTTTTGCACAGGCCCCTCATGTAGGATATTACTAAATGGTGGATTTGGAGTAGAGTATACTACATAAGTGACTGACACAGTCCTTCCTTTTGGCTACATAGCATTAAATTATAGACCACACCACGTATTTGAACTTCTATGGAACAGCAATAATGGCTTCTTCATGGTTCTGCTAACAAGATGTGCCAATGTTTTATGCAAAGATGCTCACCTCCTCTTTCCTAAAAGAGTCTTAACAAATAAAGTATGTATCCCTGAGCAATGTGAAATCCTTTTCTAGCTTTCTCACAAGCTCATCCAAATGCTCTGTAACCTAAACACTAAGTAGTAAAGTTAACTGTACCCCGAATCCTCATATAAAATAGTAACTGGAAAGGATAAGGGATAAAAAATAAACATCATTACATGTACATATATATACACACATAACAAGAAATAAAATATGCATATCTGATGTGTCTGTCATTTCTATGGGTTATTATAAGGTGTGAGTTGATACAACTTCCTTCTTCCAAACCATTCCATATTATTTTTGTCTTCAAAAAGTAATTAATCTGGATTCTTTATCTCTCAGGATAACCTAAAACTTCATTACTAAAAGACTGAATCCTCATTTGTACTACGGGAGTGTTTTAGTTGCTAAACTTTTCTATTAGCATTTGCTATTGTACAATAAAGCAATAGAGAATCCTAGAGAATCTGCTGAGTTGCAGACATAGCTTCTTCATTCCCGTCATGTATCAGCAACACCATTTCTTTCTTGGCAGTCTGAAACAACCATTTTAGCCATTGGAATAAACTTGTCTGCCCATTGGCTCAGAGATATATACTAAATGTCCATGTATATTACCAAAATATATCTCATTAATTGCTGTTCTTTAGGTCCAGTCAATTTGATGTTATCAATATAGTGAACTATGATATTCTGAGGCATATCATTATGAACATCTCTTTTAACCTCCTTATGGCAGAAGGTAAGCACATTGACGTAGCCCTGAGACAACGCAGTGAAAATGACCTACCATGTCTCTCAAATCCATGTAGAGAAAAAAACATTTGCCAGATCAATAATTATTTATCCATGCTAGGGTTCTGTTAATTTGTTCCAGTAAAAGTACCACAGCCCTAACAGTGGCTGTAACTAAATCAACATCTGATTAAGTTTACAATCAGATGTCAGTCAATTACACAGTCAGTCTCCAAGATACGTGCAGGGCAAACAAATGAGTTACATTGAATGTATGTTTTTTCAAGTCTTTGATGGTAGGACTCAACTTAGCAGTTTTCTCTGGGAATCAGAAGTGCTTTTGGTTAATTTTCCTGGTAAAGAAAGAAGTCAAAACAACTTGCATTTAACCCTTTTTATTCTCACTGTCATCTATGGTTGAAGGAGGTAACAACATATTCAAGAATTGGGAAAAAAATAACCACAGGGTGAGTTTTTGCTCTACTGGCCCTATAAGAGACTGACTTAGGCCAATTCTACTCTTATCCTTAGCCTCCATGTTTTCATTTAACTAATAGACCAGAGTGATAGTTTTGGTTCCCAGCAATTACTGTCAATTCACGTGAGTATCTAGTAATCTCTGAAACATCTGGATATTTATCTTTCTCCAGTATGCAGTAACCTTTGTAAATGACATTAACTAATGTTGGAGATGGCTTCAAGAAATATTCACAGCCTTGCAGGACTCTTCCTCAAAAGGGCCCGGACTCTCTCTCAGTCCAAGGGCTTTAGTTCGTTAACTGGCTTAAGTCCAGAAATGTGGGAGTGAGTCGCCATTTGACAACTCAAGTCTGGTTTCTGGCTACAAGGCCTAGATATTTTTCTGTTAGAGAGGAAGTAGTATTTTTATAGATTGCTCATACATAAAATTTATTTGATGAATATACTACAGCAAAAGATCCTATAGGTCAAAATATTGTAATTACCATTTCATTCCTGCTGCCTTTGTTAAATATTTACACATTGTCTCTGATGGTTAAACACTATAACTTAGCCTTTGTCACTGAAATACTGTTAACTCCACTGAAATTGGTAGACTAATGGTGGCATCTCCTACGATCTGCACTACAAAACAAAGATACCACAGAACATTTTCAAGAAGCTGGTGTTCCCACTTGAAGTTACAGTCATGGGCCACATACTGATGTTTCAGTCAGTAAGGGACTGCATAAACCACAGTGGTTCCATAAGATTATACTGGAGCCAAAACATTTCTATCACCTAGTATTTACTATACTATATTTTACTACTATTTTAGTATATACTTTTACTTATGAAAAATGCTCATTGTAGGCCGGGTATGGTGGCTCACGCCTGTCATGCCATCACACTGGGAGGCCGAGGCAGGTGGATTATGAGGTCAGGAGTTCAAGACTAGCCTGACCAACATGGTGAAACCCTGTCTCTACTAAAAATGTTGGCATGTGCCTGTAATCCCAGCTACTCCAGAGGCTGAGGCAGGGGAATTGCTTGAACCTCAGAGGCAGAGGTTGCAGTGAGCTGAGATCATACCATTGCACTCCAGCCTGGGTGACAGAGACTCCCTCGCATAAAAAAATTATACATATATGCTCATTGTAAACAGCCTCACGCAGCTCCTTTAGGAGGTACCCAGAAAAAGGTATTTTGTTATATAGAAGACGACAACGCCATGCATATTATTTCCCCTGAGGACCTTCAAGTCGCGGACAAGATATGGTGGCAGAAGACAGTGATATTGGTGATCCTGACCCTTTGTAGGCCTAGGCTAAAGTGTGTGTTTGCCTCTTAGTTTTTAACAAAAATTTCTAAAGTAAGAAAAATAAAAAACATTAAACATAAAAAAAATTATCCAATAAAAAACTAAAAAAATATTTTTGTAATTTTTGTACAGCTATACAATGTGCCTGTGGTTTTTCTTTTTTTTCATTGTAGTTTAGGTTCTGGGGTACATGTGCAGATCATGCAGGATTGATGCATAGGTACATACACGGCAAGGTGTTTTGCTGCCTTCATCACCCCATCACCTATATTTGGCATTTCTCCCCATGTTATCCCTCCCCACTCCCCACTGTCCCTCCCCTAGCCCCTGACAACAGACCTTAGTGTGTAATACTCCCCTCCCTGTGTCCATGTGTTCTCATTGTTCACCCACCTATGAGTGAGAACATGTGGTTTTTGATTTTCTGTTCTTTTGTCAGTTTGCTGAGAATGATGGTTTTCAGATTCATCCATGTCCCTACAAAGGACATGAACTCATCATTTTTTATGAGTGTGTAGTATTCCATGGTGTGTATGTGCCACATTTTCTTTGTCCAGTCTATCATTGATGGGCGTTTGGATTGGTTCTAGGTCTTTGCTATTGTAAACAGTGCTGCAATGAACATACATGTGCATGTGTCTGTCTTTATAATAGAATGATTTATAATCCTTTGGGTATGTAACCAGTAATGGGATTGCTGGGTCAAATGGAATTTCTATTTCTAGATCCTTGAGGAATCGCCACACTGTCTTCCACAATGGTTGAACTAATTTACACTCCCAGCAACAGTGTAAAAGTGTTCCTATTTCTCCACGTCCTCTCCAGCATCTGTTGTCTTCAGATTTTTTGATGATCGCCATTCTATCTCAGCATTCTTCTTAGAGCACTTATCAAGAGAATTAGCATAGCTGTCAGCGATGAAACCACTTGAGAGCACGAATGATGAAAATGTGTAGATGTGGAATGGGTAAACACAAAACCTAGTTGCACTCTTCTTCTATGATCTAAAGTATTTTCAACTTATCTCTATTCTAGTGTTTTACACAGTGTAATAATTCATCTACATGTCTGCTTTCCTCATCGGAACTTGAGCTTCTTGAGAGCAGATGTCTCATCTTTATATGCACACACAGTTCTTGACCCTGGGCCTGGCATTTGCAAAACTCTAAACAATGAATAAAGTTAATGAAGGAATAAATAGTATCTGAAAACCTAATCAACTTCCTCTCTATTTAGGGATGAGACGGCATATTTGCAAACTAGTGGTTATTTTCATAATTGCCATTGTGTTGAGGTAGAAAATAAATGTTGCTGAGGTATAAGATTAATAAGTATACATAGACCTGATCCTATAAATAAAATCAACTAAGAACTTTCCTATTTGACAAAATTTCCTGAAGTTAGAAGAACTTGGATAGTTTGGTATCTTATATAGACCTGAAAAATATTTATTCAGATGCCAATATATGTCTGCCTATTACTGTTATGAACCCCTTTAGAACCATATATGCCCCTGGCCACCACCCCCAAACACCAAGCATCTTCAAAAACAAAATAGTGATCTTATCTATAGAAATTCAAACATGACCAGAGATGCTGAAATTCTCAGGCCTGTCATATGAATAGCGGTGGAGTATTTTTGGCAGCCAGAACAACTGAGAAGAAACTTGGAAAGTTAACACATTTTGGAACTCATAAAATCTTTGTGAAAACTTCTAAAACACTCAGTATGAGGGAAGAAAGGAACTCGAAGTTAGCACTTAATCTCCCAGTCATGTCTTAGTCAAACTGAGGTTTAAGGAAGCTAAGTGAAGCTCAGTGATTTGCTCAACTGGTGGAACTGGGACCAGAAAACAGTTTTTCTGACTCTCAGGCCTATGCATGCATTGCAAAACGGGTTTTGTTTTTCATGGAAAATTTTATCAAGTAATAGAGGCTAACTAGAGTTCTATGTTAAGAAGGATCTGAAGCCAAGTCCTAACTCACTGGAAAAGATTGCTGTGATTGATTATATATGATCCAAACCACAATGAGATACTATCTCATACCAGTCACAATGGCTATTGTTAAAAAGTCAGAAAGTAACAGATGCCAGCAAGGTTGCAGAGAAAATGAAACATATGCTGTTGGTCGGCATGTTAATTATTTCAACCACTGTGGAAAGCAGTATGCTGATTCCTTGAAGAACTAAAGGCAGAAATACCATTTGACCTAGGAAACCCATTAGTGGGTATATACCTAGTCAAATATAAATCATTCTACCATAAAGACACATGCACACAAATGTTCACTGCAGCAGTATTCACAATAGCAAAGACATGGAATCAACCTAAATGCCCATTGACAGATTGAATAAAGATAATGTGATACATACACCATAGAATACTATGCAGCCATAAAAAAGAATGAGATCATGTCTTTTGTGGGAACATGGGTGGAGCTGGAGGCTTTATCCTTAGCAAACTAATACAGGATCAGAAACCAAATACCACATCTTCTTACTTATAAGTTGGAGCTAAATGATGAGAGCTCATGAACACAAAGAAGAAAATAACAGTCAGGCCTATTGTTGGTGGAGGGTGGGAGGAGAGAGAGGAGAAGAAAAAGTAACTATTGGGTGCTGGGCTTACTACCTAGGTGATGAAATAATCTGTACAACAAACCCCCATGATACAAGTTTGTCTCTGTAACAAACCTTCACATGATTTTTTTTTTAAGAGTGGCCAACTATCAGCTCTTTCTGTACTATTTTCCCCTGTTGAGGTCTCCAGATACTTATGTCTACCTCAACAGTAACACTGATGTGACTGATTGCAAGATCCCTAAAAAATGTAAAGTAAGAATCGCTTCCAGCTACAGCTAATTACAGGTGACGGTAGGTGCCCCCTCATAATCTGGAATAGAGTAGATAGAACTTCATTGACTGGCTTGTTTTCAAAGGCAGATTCAGAGATACTCAAAGAAAGAGTAGGAAAAGAGGGTACTTCCAGAAAGTGGGTTATGCTCTGAAATGCTCTGTTGCTGAAGAAAAAAAAAGAAAAGAAAATTTTCATACAGTTTATGGAATTTAAAGTATTTGCATAATTTCAGTGATTTTAATAATAGCAAAATTTAAAGTGTTGCAGCTTTTTATACCAATCCTTTCCACCTAACTAAAGTATCTTTATTTTTAAATATTAACAATGAAGAGATTTTTGGATGATGGAGGTTCTTCACAAACATTAGTAATCATTTTCAGACAATTAAGATTTGTCTCCATGTGGCTAATTCCACAAACTTGCTCAACATAGCACAAACTGTCATTTATACATTACTATACTTAAAGTACTTTCTGGTATATTCTTCTAAGAAAGAAAAAAAGCATTGTAGCAATGCAATAAGTTAATTGTTATCTAAATATGTCATATGATCATTTTTATCTAAATATGTAGAGAAAAGAAAAAACATGCCTTAAAATGTTATAGTGGCTATTAACAGTCTTCTGTACACTCATTCATACTAGAAACTTTTTCATGTGTTTCTGTCTCTTTCTCTGTGTGGTCTTACTGCTCATTACCTTTTTTTCTGGCTGAAAAGGCCCAGCCACAAAGAGCTTTCAGAGCCCAGTACATTTCAGATCTATTCTCATTTTCAATGCCTAATTCTGTGTAGAGTGGTGTAATTTAAATTCAATTTTAGAGTAATTTTAATGTAGAAAATTTGCATAATACAATTCTTGCTTCTTGTAATTCAAATCTGCTTACTCCAAATAGGTTTCTCCATGGACACCCCTCTGCCGTGCACCAAGTTCTAATACATTTGGCTTCCCTGTAATGAGAGTAGGGAAGCAAAAAGAAGCAAAGCCTATGGGAAGAGGACTGAGGTGGGATTTCATAAAGCTATTAATTAACAATACTGGGAGGACCTTGAATTTTCACAGAATTACACACTGTTAAAACAAGCCCACCTGTTATCTATTCCTTCCATTCTAATCTCTATTGGGCAACTTCAGGCTCAGACAAGCTCCCTCAGGCAATATATTCATATCTGAAAGGGTGATATCCTGGGAAATTTTCATCCTGAAATTTGGTATAAAGCAAACAGAATTTAAAAGGGCCTTTTCTCAATCCTTGACTATCAGATGGCCATAACTATTGCTACCTGCTCCTGTCTGCTTCTATTCCTCATTGACATTTGTTGGAGGGTTGGATTTTTTTTTCATATATTGTTTTGGCTATTTTTTATCTTTTTTTGGAAATTATTCTGAGAGTAAGGTAGAAGAAATTCTAACATACTTAAATGTGGTTTTTTTCCATTCATTACAGAAAAAAAAATAAGTTTAAGAAATATAACTGCATACAGTGCTGTTATATAAGAAATGTAACTGCATATATTGATTTTTATATCATTATTATCGATATTTAATATAAAGTTTTTCTCTTTCTCATTTTATGGGTATGTAAAATACGTATCGTGTTTACAACTCTTGGTCTTCTATTAAGAATTATTTAGGTAACCAATTTACATCTTAATTCATAATTCTTTTCTATTTCTAGATATTCTGCCAATGCAAATTTAAGTGGATAGTTTTAAAAAAACTTCTATCTTCAAGGTGGCAGCTAGTACAAAAGGGGGATTTTGTCACAATTACTCTTTTTTCTAAAATATCCTCCTAACTTGATTTTTTAAATGCAGGTTTCTCATCTGTCCAAAACCATTTTCATGCTACTGCCAAACTTAATTATCTAAAATAACTGTCTGATCTTCTACTACCGACATCAAGCGTATCACCACTGCCTTCGAGATTTTCCATTGTGAAAACTCTTCAAGATGAACTTACTTAGACCTATATCACAAAGCAAACCTTAACCTTCATTTCTTTACTCATGGTCATTGAAAGGAATACCTCCAGGCCCCCATTTATTATTGGCTTACTGGAATATATTGTTTCCATAAATTCCCAACTCATCCCTAACTTCTTCTTTGAAGGGCTTCCATAATAAAACAATCATAAAATTTTCATTCTTATGTTTTAGGATTTTATTTAGCATATATATTATTCTGCCTCATATTAAAGGTAATTGCTTCTTGTTTTTAACTTAACCTCATTAGTCTGTATGTTCCTTAAGGACCTGCATTGGAACGTATTCAAATCTCCTCCCCAAAATACCCCATGACTGACATCCAGCATAAATAAATGCTTTATAAATCAACATCAATATAAATTTCTAAAACTTATTAATATAAATAAGCAACTTCAGTACTATTTAGCCTTTGCTATCTGAAGAACCTTTTATGATTATCTTTCCCCAGATCAGTAACACTTTCTGCAATGCCTCCCTACATTTTTGACCTATAGTCCAGGAAAGCAGTTTCTTGTATGTTACATTTCACCTGATCAATTTTAGACCTATAATGATTTAATTAAATTATTGATTATTCAGTGGTCTCTCTTCATTCATTCAATAGCTTGTTCTATTTATATGTGCTTGAGTACTACTTCTGCAGTGAGCATTCTAAGATGATTGAGAAAGAAAGAAGATGCAATCTAAAGCAGAAAGACATGTATTTAATTTCACTGGTAATTTTCTTTCAGAATGAGTGATCAATGTATATAGCTCTTAGTATCCTTTAAACTTGGCCATTCAATATGCACCCTCCGATTTTGTATTTATAGCCAATGCCCAAGTAGTCAGTCACTGCCAAAAATAATAAAAATAAAAGGAAAGAAAAACACATACACACACACACACAAAGTAGATTGATTTAAAGAGGCTTATATACGCAATGGAGAATACAGAACAAAAGAGAAGATTCAACAAGGAGATGGTAGTTGTAACATTAAGCAGTTTGCCCACTGAGTACCGCTCTTAATTGGCATTATTACCCCCAATGAAACTGGCTTAATATCTTGTGTGTAGGCACTCTGCCATCTAACAGATGGATCTGCACACAAGATGCCAAGAAACCACACATGAACATCAAACATGGCTCTTATCCATGTTATTTTCAGCTTATAGTATTTAAATGGCTGTTGTCCTGCAATGTCATGGCTGGAGTTACAGAGTAGAACAAATACATCAGTTCCAACCACAGTAACTGTTAGGGACCAAACAACAGAGGGTCCCATTTCAAGGTGTTTCTTTGAGTGTTACACTGAATTTTAGTCACTGAAAAGACCTAAAGCTTTGATGCTCTGGTAGTTCAGAGACTCCAGAAAACACACACACACACACACACACACACACGTATTCATATATTTATATATTTTTATATTTAATGTTATATATACATATATATACACATATATATCATTAGCAAATTGACTAAAGTCATCATCCTAAAAACTGATTACAATTGAAAGAACATTACAATTTTATCTCATTTCTGATGAGAATTTTGTTTTCAAAAATAGAGTTGCCACTAAAATCATAGCTATATCAAAATATACCTTTATCAGCAGTATGTATCACTGGGATTTGAAAAGGTTGATTTCCAGTGACACTTACAAGTTTACATTTTAACTATCGCATTTCAATATTTCAAAGAAAACACACTGTATGTTAGCCAGAGAGCCAACTATGGTTCTTATAGCATAAATATATTTAGCTATGTGTCAAACAAAATATTAAAGTCAATCAGTAATAATGAAGCACCCATTACATTCACAGAACTATACTGAGCTTGAAGAAACAAATAAGGTGCAGGTCTCCTCTCTTTAAACTTTCCATGCAACTGTGAAGGTCATATACAATAACATTCATGTTTGAAATTTTAAAATTGTTTGCTGGAAGAAGTTATATCCAGTTCAAGGCATCATAAAAGGCCCTTGAAAGAGGAAATATTTGAAATAGCCTAAAACAAATGGGTAGAATTTACAGTAAGTTGACCATGATGTTACAGTGGCATTAAACCCTAATATGGGCTCAATGAAACAAGTGAGTCAATGGCTCTGATAACCAACATGTAATTTAAATGACTTCTCCACTGCTTTTCATATTTTATCATTTTAAAATAATATTTCGATAATTACCTAAGTAATTAGTAATCTTCCCTGGTAGCTTCCCTGACAGAGAAACCACTGGGCATCCCCAGCAAAGCAAGTGCTGCTTTTAGCTGTGGGGATAATCATGACAACCAGTCTGCTCATGGGGACCTAGCCAAAAAGAAGGCCAACCCATGAAGGTCCACTGTGCCAGCTTCAGGATGTGAGATGTCTGAGAGATTTCCAGTGACACTTCAAACAGAACTGCCTTGTTCATCTTGCCCTCCAACTTTTCCAGAATTTTTAACATTTTTCATTCTTAATGGAAAACTGACTTCTGTGTTCCTACTCAGTTCAGCTGAATCCAGTCTAGGAAGTTACATTTTGTAAATGTATTAATTGCTCAAAATGATCTATTTTCCTCCTTCTCATTCTCTTACTACTTTAGTTCCATTCAGGACAAGAGCTTTTCTTTCCCACAGCCTCACAACCAACAATCTGTCCTCTGGTTGTTTCCAGCCTTGACTTGACTCTGATTTAATAAACTTCTGCTCTAGAGAAGAAACTGGCTGGCCCTTATCAGTGGGCATATACACTTTAATGAGCCTCTCAGCTAACTGTAAAACTATCACATTTGCTTTAATAATCAGTGTCTTCAAGTGTGAATGACTCCCAGGAGGCATCCGTCCTCTGTGTAGGAGGGAAACAATGGCATGGATTAAAATGTAATCTCTTCCCCAGCTGCCAGGGTAGAATTAAGCTACCAGGCCCTGGAGAAAATTTAAAGAAAACTCACTTATGAGTGAGAATAACTACTCAGCAGAGATTCAAATATTATTTGTTTTAGGAAAATAAAATATTAAACAAAATACCTGGCTTGTGGTAGGCACTCAATAAATATTTAAATAATTAGCAAATAAATCTCTTTCTTTTCATTCTTACTGTGGACCTATATAATCCCTGTTACCTAGCAGTTGCTTAATGAAACTGCCCTTCATCCCAAGGAAGAATTATTATTTATAATTATATTCATAATTTATAAATCATGGTTTATGAGTAAAAATATTATAGATTATTTGCAAAATGTCAGTATGCAATTTTCAATTTCCTATAGCAAATAACAAGTCATTTACAAATAACATAGTTATATTAGTCTATTCTCATACTGCTATAAAGAACTACCTGAGTCTGTGTAATTTACATAGAAAAAAGGTTTAATTGAACCTCGATTGCACAGGCTGTACAGGAAGCATGGCTGGGAGATCTCGGGAAACTTATAAGCATGGAAGAAGGCAAAGGGGAAGTAAGCAAGTTTTACCAAGGTAGTGCAAGAGACAGAGAGCAAAGGGGAAGTCCTACCAACTTTTAAACAACAAGACCTTGTGAGAACTTCATTATCATGAGAGCAGCAAGGGGAAAATCTGCCCTCTGACCAGGTCCCTCCTCCAACATTTGGGAATTACAATTCCACGTGAGATTTGGGTGCGGGCACAGTCAAACCATATCAATGGTCAATATCGGAAACTAAAAATAAGTCCATTCTTTATTAATTTATTCAATAAATATTAATTAGATACTCTATTCATCAGGGTTGGTGAGGTTATGCTTCAATAATAAACAGCCTGAAAACTCAATGGCTTAATTGAGTTAATGTTATAAAATACATTTATAAAATACATTTTATTTAATGTTATAAAATACATTTATTCACATCGTATGCAGGTTCATAAAAAGGTTCTGCTCACTTTGGTTATCCACCGACTCAGTTTGACAGAGATTTTATCTCAATTTATTCTTCCTTGATCACAGATGCAGGGAAAAGAGAAACAATATTGCACTAAACACTAGTTCTTAAAGCTGTTTCATGAAATGACATGTGACATCTGCCAAAATTTCACTGACTGAAGAAAGTCACATAGCTACTCCTGGGTTAAACAGGAAAAGACATATAATCGTCCCACATTTTTTGGCATCACAGAAGCTAAGTCAGATAAATGGTGAATAGTAACACAATATTCCTCAAGCACCCACTAATTAGCAGGTTTAAGACACTAAGACACAAAGTGAACGAAATAGGCACAGCTCTGGTTGACTAGTATCACCCCCTTGTCTGAGGACTATTTATTTCTGTGTACTGCTTATATTTAAACAAATGTCCAAATCTGCACTTGTGGATGATGATGATGACTATGTTTTCTCTGCGTAAGTAATTAGAAAATAAACAATAACATTTACAATAAAGTTGAATAAATATTTTGAGCTGCTGAGGCCTAAATGCAGAACCCAGAATTTTCCTGCTCAATTTATCTCATCAAGACCCATTGTAAGCAGTATCTGTAACAGACAAGCTGTCCTCTTAATGTACATGCCATGACTCTAAGCACCCGTCTGTCTTCATCCTCTCTACCAATTTCCTAGAACTCTTACCATTTCTACAAACATAAAAGACAAAAAAACCTCAATTACCTGCCCATCTAGCCTCTGGGGATTGCCATTAGAACCAGATGAACTAATAACTGTGAATATGTCTCATAAAGTACAAAGTGCTACATAAATTTAAGAAGGACTATTATTATAAACCCCAAGTAATGAACCTCTAGTGAGGACAGTGGAAATAGAGGAGGATATCGAGGAGAGAAAAACTGGGGAAATTCTGGTATGATAATTGCAGAGATAAATATCTAGTCTACTTCTTAATTATTAGGTTTACTTATTTTTTTCTAGTCTTTTTTTTTTAAGCTTAAGGTCCCATTTTCTTTTACTTGTGGTCTTTAAATAAGAGTTGTTGATTTCTTCTGGATCACCAAAAGGGTCTACAAATTTATGCTGGGGACCACAACCTGGACAGAACAGAATAGTTGGACTTTTTGTCCATTAGGTTGTCAATCTTGGCTGAAGGCATTATAACAGGAATACCATAAATTCTCAAGACAAACTGACCTCATTTTGAATATAGCCTCTATTGCTCATTACTAAATTTTTCATGGAACCTCATGATTTTTCTTCAAAATGCTATAACACCATCCATTATAATAATAATAATAGTATTATTATAGGATATTTTAAAGAAATGTAATACCATAGGATAAACGCTTAGCACAGAGGTTCTCCCTCAGTCCTTTGATAATCCATAAATATCCTTATTTCTGCTGGGTATTTCCCTCAAAGCATGTGGTATGTTCCATCTTTATCGACGGTTTCTAATTTTATATGAAATGTAAGAGTTACGACTACTTCAGGAAATATTTTAGTAAATCTATAGTCAGTAACACTGTAAGTGGTAACTAGACTTAAGATGTTATCTCTCTTTAAGGTAATTTGAATTTTGAAATGAGATAAAGTCTTAGAAAATCAATCAATGGTAAGAACTAAACTCTGGGTTTTTGTACTTTCAGATTACGTAACTGTAAATTAATCATTATTTATGCTTGAAAAAGTTACTTCTCATTCTAAGCCCTAAGTTTTTTCGTGTGTGTTACACTGTTGTTTTTAGTTTTAACACAAACAACTATGTTTTATTTTTATTTTTTTATTATACTTTAACTTCTGTGGTACATGTGCAGACCTTGCAGGATTGTTGCATAGGGACACACATGCAGGGGGTGGTTTTCTGTCTCCATGCCACGCCCCCCACATCAGCCATTTCTCCCAGTGTTACCCCTTCCCAACCTCCTCGTACCCCACTGTCTTTTCCCTAATATTTCATAGTTTTTGTTGTGGAATTGCAAGTACAAACAAACTGAAGAATGAAAACAATATTCACTGAATGCAAAAATACTGAGCTATGTGTAGAGTTACTCTAAACATCTTTATTCTCAAAGAATTTCTAAGAGTCGCTATTATTCCCCTTGTTTTACGAATAAGGACTTTTAGACTTAACAGTTAAGAGGTTTGCCTCAGACTGGATGACTGACAAGTGGATGAGCCAGATTTCCAACGACCAGCTGCCTGACTCAAAAGCCTTTGTTATTTTCACCAGGGAACAGCACTGAAACAGGAAGGTCTTTTTTGACAACTCACAAAACTAGACCATAAAAAAGTCCACTATTTTTAAGGTTGTTTTGCTGCACCTTTTTTTTTTTCAATCAAGTTAAAATACTTCTTTATTTTTACAGTACCACTTGTAAGCTCCTAGAAAAGAGAAGCATGCATAACTTCCTTTTTTTTTTAAGTCAGCACCTTAAAAAACTCAAGAATCAAGTATTTTTTTAAATATGGTTTGCAATAAAACAAAAGATGTGGAAAGGGGGAGGAAAGAGAAGAATAGATGTGAGGAAAGGAAAAATCCAGTATTTTATTTCTTAGTCATGATTAACTTTAGATCTTACACTAAACTGGAGTAACAGCTATCTTAGCACATCTATATGGATAGCCATTCTTCACCATAAATAAGGTACTATAAAATTTAATTTTATTTCAAAAGCCCTTTAAATTATTTAAACTTTAATATCATTCTTCATTCAATTTTATGGCATCCCAAAGAAGAAGTGATTTTACATTGCAAGGGATGAACATTTTTTTCTGCCCTCTTAAGTTGTGTTCCTGAGGACTGCAGACTAAACTGGCAAAGATTGATTATCAGAGGACAAGAAATTCAAGTTTTATTTTTAATTTTATGTACATAGGGAGTCCACAGAAGTGTGAAAATCTAAAGAAGCAGACTGGGGCATATATGCCATTTTAACAAAGGGCAATAAATTGAGAGGAGGTGACTAGAAAAACATGTGGCAGATAAGTCTTGTTTAGTAAGATTTGTTATGGAGACTCAATTCAGGTGGTATCTACAGTCTTTCTAATATGGGAGGGAGGGCACTTTACAAATGAAAATGTATATCATCTTTACAAAGGAAATCTGTGTCCTTCATTTATATAGAGAGGGAGAGGACAGAGAGATTTTCCTGTGTCTGTTGTTTTTCAATTGCCTTAAGCTCAAAATAACCCTATTCCAAAATGACATATTTTGAGGTGCCATACTGATCCCCTCCAATGCCAATGAAATTTTAGATATTTAAAAGAGTATCAAAGTCTATTTAAAAACCTACTCAAGATTGGTACGAGGAAGATTCTTCAGATGCTTTTGGTTGCCATGTTGGAAACACTTCCTATGTCAAAATTTACTTAAACTTGCATATCTTTTGACCTAACACTCTATCATTTTGAAATAAATCCTAAAGCAACAATAAGACACATGTACAAAAAATGTGTTTAGATGTTTGTTAAAGAAACACACAATAGGAATAAAATAAGTGGGGGAGTATCTAGATATCCATCTACTGGTGAATGCATATATAAATTATTGCAACCAAACTATAAACCAGACACCTATAATCTAGGTCTGTATTAACTGAGATGCCCTTCACATATTACTGAGCAACAATACTGGTTACAGAATAAATATAGCATGAGTATAAATTTTATATAAATAATACTTTCTATGTAATTATTCATTTGGACTTGTCTATAATCACCAAAACACTAACAGTAAGTAATCTTTAGTTCATTTGTACTTTATGTGTTATTTTAATCTTTATGATTAAGAGATGTCATTTTATTATTAGAAAAAAGGTTACTTTGAATTAGAAAAGAAGTTTGTGTTTTGAAATATCAGGAAACACAAAAAATGTTGCAATAAATTTTTAATGAAATAAATCGAGATATTTTAAAATGTCAAGGTATAAAATATTTAAGTATATTCTCAATATCAATAGTTAATTGCTACAACTTGATAAGCACAATTTGAAATATAGATCAATTTCGTAATACAGAATCTATATGAGAAGTGTGTCAGAATATCGGAGAATATATTACTTGTCTAACATGTAGAGTTCCCTCATTTTTCCCTCATCTCTTACCTATATCTTAAACCTCTTGGGGTATTACTCATTTCACCTCTGAGATACATATTGATTTAAAACGTAATAAGTTAGTTTTCATTCTCACCTATTTGTGTGAGATTTTATACAGTTTTACTGCTATTTAATCTCCCCAAAAAAACTTTATTTGTAAGATGACACAAACTGATTCAAAGCATTTTACATTTTAATAAATAAACAGCCTTTCCTCAAAATGAATTTAAGATCTTGTACTAGTCTCTGAAGAAAAATTATCGAAGGACTTATTTAAAAGTGGCCTATTTCTTATACATCACAAATCATCCAGTCACAGAATCAATCTTTGTTTTTGGCTCAAAGAGGATAGGCCAAAAAGAAATCTTAAAAAGTTATTGTAGTCATCTGTTGTCTTATAAAATAGTAGGTTTTATACATTCTTTCTTGTCAATAATAACTTAATCGTACATTTTAAAATAACTTAAACCGTGTAACTGAATTTTTTGTAACTCAAAGGATAAATTCTTGAGGGTGTACCTACCTCATTCTCTATGTGCTTATTTCACTTCACCTGCCTGTATCAAAATATCACATGTATTCCATGTGATATTTTGTGGGTACATAGTAGGTGAAATATATACATCTACTATGTACCTACAAAAGTAAAAATAAAAACACTTTTTAAAAAAAATTATTGTAAGGCCAGCTGTGGTGGCTCACACCTGGAATTCCAGCACTTTGGGAGGCCGAGGCGGGCAGATCACCTGAGGTCAGGACTTGAAGACCAGCCTAACCAATGTGGTGAAACCTCATCTCTACTAAAATTACAAAAATTAGCCGGGCATAGTGGCACACACCTGTAGTCCCAGCTACTTGGAAGGCTGAGGCAGGAAAATCGTTTGAACCCGAGAAGTGGAGGTTACAGTGAGCCAACACCATGCCACTGCACTCCAGCCTGGGCAACAGAGCAAGACACTGTTTCTAAATTAATTAATTAATTAAAGTTAAAAACATTAAAAAGTTATTGTAAAATGCTGGTGTGACATACTTACCATGAAACAACATTTCTGACGTAAAATTGGATTCTGGTAAACAATCCTGAGAGGTGAAAGGTGCAACTGTGCACTCACGTCTTATTCACTACATAAGCTAATTTTAGACTCTGCTTCTCAGTAATGATGGTATCTCACTGTACTTATTTTTTATTCTATATTATTCATGATTCCTGCCATGACAGTTACATCATTCTAAAATGTACTATAGTCAAAAAGTTTAAAATTATACTGGGTGTATAATTTTGTTTCTAGAACTTTTCAAAACTGATGATGGTGATAAAAGAAAGCTTACTTGTGACTTTTGATAAGTTTAGATTAGACTACAGCCAAAAAACAGATTTCAGAGTACATAATGCAAGTACTTTTTAAATAATTCAAAGACGTAATTTTATCACATTTCATAATGTCCTTAATAAACTGTAAATAAATTAGATTTATTATATATTTTTAATAGTAATTTATAAATTATAAATCTTTTATTACAATTTGATACTGTGTTTTAATGAAAATAACAGAACAGTAAACTAAAAGACTCAAATTTCTCATGTTATCATGTTCCATCTGGACAGCTTAACAGATAGTAGTACTAGTTTCAGTCAACTTTGTAATTATTTTTTTAATTGTTAGTTTTGCCCATGAGGCTACATGCTACAAGAGAGTAATTAATACATGTGTTATTAGATCTTGCTTCCTCAGTATCTCAGCTCAGTGTCCATTATATGCTGGGCACCCAAAAATCATCTGTTGAGTGGGTGAATGCTCCTGTATTTTTGTTCTATAAACATCCATGATTAAATCCATCTTTTAAATCTCTAAGAAATGGGAGATGTGTTTATATAATCATAATTTTACACCAAGAAAATGTTATTTTTAAGGAAGTTTCTATTATGTGGTTAAACTGCAGTTAAAATATCTGTTCCTACATACCAGAAATTAGACATATGAGGATATGAATTATTATTTTTTTTATTTAATCCTCTTTCCTCAGTACCTAGGAGTGTTTATCATAGAGTAGAGGCTTAATAAATATTTTTAAAATGTATTAATGGATGACTATCAAGAGGATCATTATCTGTCTTTCTTAGGCATGGCATCATAAGCAGATATTACTTTAAACATTCATTATTTCAGTAGCTATTAAGAACATGCCAGGCACTTCACTAAATGTTGGTTATACATTTGTTTCCATCCAAAATTGTGTTCATGTATTTAAAGACCAAACAACTCAGTCATATTATTAGAGTTCATCAAGATCAGTTGTAGAATGACATAATCATAATCCAACAGAAGAGACTGGTAAAACAGAGTGTCAATCTTCATTTATAATAAGGATATATACAGAAGGAGCAGGGGAGAAAAAATATACAATGAAAGTACAATTTTAAAAATAGGTTATAAATGTTAAGAAGAATTAAAGACTCATAACAACTTCCCAGCAGATATTCTTTCTCGAGAAGTCTCCAACTTGAACTCTCATTACCACAAGACAATGATTTTCAAGTCAGTGGGCTTAGAATAATCTTATTTGCTGTTATCAGACTATGAAACACTGATGTACCCATCTCCTCTTCAGAGGAAAAGGAATGAAAGATCTGATTCCTCAATGACCTAGAAATAGAAATACCATTTGACCCAGCAATCCCATTACTGGGTATATATCCAAAGGATTATAAATCGTTCTACCATAAGGACACAGGCATATGAATGTTCATTGCAGCACTGTTTACAATAGCAAAGACCTGGAACCAACCCAAATGCCCATGGATGATAGACTGGACAGGGAAAATGTGACACATATACACCATGGAATACTATGCAGCCATAAAAAATGATGAGTTCGTGTCCTTTGTAGGGACATGGATGAACCTGGAAACCATCATTCTCAGCAAACTGAAGCAAGAACAGAATATCAAACACCGCATGTTCTCACTAATAGGCGGGTGTTGAACAATGAGAACACATGGACACAGGGAGGGGAGCATCACACACTGGGGTCTGTTGGGGGGAAATAGGGGATGGACAGTAGGGGGTGGGGAGTTGGGGAGAGATAGCATGGGGAGAAATGCCAGATATAGGTGACGGGGAGGAAGGCAGCAAATCACACTGCCACGTGTGTACCTATGCAACAATCTTGCATGTTATTCACATGTACTCCAAAACCTAAAATGCAATAAAAATAATAATAATAAAATAAAGTAAAATAAAAAAGATGTGAGTTAGAACCTAAGTAATGTTAGGTACCATTCCTCTTACTTT
This sequence comes from Cacajao melanocephalus, assembly GCA_963573385.1. NCBI lineage: Eukaryota > Metazoa > Chordata > Mammalia > Primates > Pitheciidae > Cacajao > Cacajao melanocephalus. The sequence goes on from CAUYLG010046206.1 coordinate 45,321, forward strand.
TAATTCTTATAACAACCCTGCAAAACAAGAAACACTGTCCATAATTTTATTTGGATCTGATACCAAAGCTACCTGTCTGCAAAGATCATGCTTTTTCCAAAATACTCTACAGCTCCTACGCCATAGTTCACCTGAATACGTATGTTGATTCACTGAAGCAACTTTATTTGTGAACAATGTTTGAGGCCCACTTTAGGATGCTTACTCTCTAGTCATTTTTGTTAAAGCTGTTCCCACTTGTACTTGAAATTTTCTAAACCAGATTTAGATGATTTTTAAGGAAAGTTACAAGAAAATGAAGAACACAGGGGAAGTTCTATCCGATGGTCTGCTTGCTTCTTCATTTAGTTTTTAAAATCCTTGAAGTCATGTACTAGTTTTTAATGTCTAAATCTTTACCAAAATTTAGAATGATCTCTGGCATAGATTATTACAAAGCATTTATTTGGTGGATGCTATGAGCCAGGCATACTGTTAGGACCTTTCTTGCACATTTTCTAACTCTTTAAATTCTGTAATAGCTGCATTTTACAGATGAATAAATTTTATCTCAAAAAATAAATAACTTCTCTCATATCACACAAGTAGGAAATAAAGACAAGATTTTAGATGCGATTCAATACATCACATTTGTTTCTCTGTCCCATGGCACTTCTATCTACCTAAACTATTTGTGTTGATTCAACTGGTAAGAAACCAGAAGTAATTAAAAATATCTGGAGATTACATTTATTGTGATTAAAGGTATTTAAAGTATGTCTTCCTTAATTCTTCTAATAATCTTTACAATTAGGGAAGTTTTTTTAACATAAAGAAAAGACTTTTAAAGCAATTAGGCTATTTGACAAACAGGTAGAAGGCCAGGCTTCAGTGTTCTGTCTGCTTGACTTAAAATCTATTCCCTTTCTAAAATATGATTCTAGATTTGACAACACAAGTCAAACAGGATGCTAGTGCAATAATATAGATATGAAAGGAGAAGTCCCTGGACTAGAGCTGCAGAGCTAGAAAGAAAGAGAATAAGGGAAGAATGATGGCTTATTGTATGGATTTTCTAAGAATGTTTTAGAATTTTCTAAGAATGTTAAGGGTCAATACACTACAAAGACTTCTCAGAGTCTATAATCAAATTTTATTTTTAAAAAAATCTAATTGCTAATCATTGTTCTAATGCTGGTTTCCTATTCTAATTATAGCTCAACATAAACTCCAATGTTTGTTGGATACAATGTATTTGACTATAAATTACTTAATGGATATTACTGCCTTTTTCGTTTTTCAGGAATCATGTTTTAAATAAACCTATAAAAATAGCATACAGATTAAATTACAGACTTAGAAAAAAATAAACCGTTTTATTATTTACTTCAAGGTTGCTTCAGGCGTATTTTCTGAAGTAGAAATTATTGCCCTTTGTTTTTCTCTCTTATTCTGAACTTAATCTCAACATCATCAGAATCATGCCTGAATACTCTATTTGGTCAATAACAGTTTATCTTGTAGTAATATAAATCATGTCCCAGGTACTGTTTTAGCCTCTGGAGAAACAAAAGTGAGTAAGACATGGTCAATGCCCAAAGGAAACTCACAGTCTTTTAGAGTCCTAGGTAAACAAACAAATTTCATAAAAGGATATGAGATCCTTGCAGAATATAGTACTTAGAGGGCACAATAGGGTAGAAAAGGAGGAGGGGCCCCTTATTTCTTATTCTTGCAATCTCTGTTCTTAAAACTAGAATTGGCTTTTGACTCATTGTATAGTACATGTTCTAAGCAACATCAATTTTCCACATAAATCTCATCATCTCTTCTCCAGTTTAAATTATATTCGTGGTTTCCCACCATATAAACTTGAAAATCTTATCAGGACAAAAAGTCCTTTATAAATTCTGGCTCCTAACTACCTCTCATTTCTTTTTTTCTTTTGTTGAAAGACATTTAAAAATATTTATTTCCTTCAATATACACTGCCAAGTCTATCTCTACATATTTTATTTCCATTTTTTTTATTGTACTTTAGGTTCTGGGGTACATATGCAGATCATGCAGGATTGTTGCATAGGTACACACATGGCATCCATCCCACCCGTCACCTATGTCTGGCATTTCTCCCCATGTTATCCCTCCATGACCTCCCCACCCCCTCACTGTCCCTCCCTTGGCTCCCCACAACAGACCCCAGTGTGTGATGCTCCCCTCTCGGTGTCCA